>DWJZ01008209.1:0-11515 GCA_018249125.1 Asbolis capucinus
AACCGAATTCGAAAAAAGAGGAGGTTCAAGAGACTTGACTGTATTCTTTTATGTGTATTTATATTTATTTATAAAATATATTTATTATTTTTTATTCGACTGAATGAGAATTTTGAATATGTTATCATTTTAGTATTTTCGGTGTTATTTGAAATCCTCTATTTAATTAACAATTATACGTATACAGATTTAAATAAAACAACCCCAAAACGTTAATACAAACGTATCGCAACACATTCGGTAACAGCATTGAATCAACGATGTGTGACTTTTATGTTTCCTTCGTAACTTTGTCTACTTCATTTGTATTTTGAAATATGATCGGATTGTACTATAAGATTGTAAATAAATATTATAAATAGACATCAATGTTTCTATATAGTGTAATTCCCCCAACCTACATACAAGTAACATCTGTGTACCTCCTGTGTAGCCCATACTGTCCCACTACTGGGCTCGGGTCTCCTCTCACAATATAACATAAGTCCTCTTTGTCTTTCCTCGTTATCATTAGACTTCCTTCCCGTTTTTCTGTCACCCATTCTGAAGTTGTGACTAAGTGTGGCTTCCGTTGGTATCATTATTGACACTTTCGTTATTGGTACTATTGAAACAATTATGTACTGCTTCCCTTCTGACGTCGTCTTTGCCAGGCTTACGCGGATCCATAGCTTCATTTCCTGGCGCGTTGGGGATATTTTGCTTTTTTTTACATATCATAAGTTAGTGCTTGACTACAGTCCCAGTACTACTTCCGCCTGGTGATACATGGGCGGCAGTAAGGCATAAAAACGCTGTTATAATAATACTAGCATTTCCCCGGGTCTACGTCCGCGTGGTACAGTCAAACCACCACGCACCACCCCCTCACTCCCCCCTGCCCGCCTCATACTCAACACCGTATCTAGTATATACAAAGCTTTATAGTTTTATCTTCGGTAATGAAGAATTTCCATTGATGCTTTCATGCTCTTCAAGCCTCTTTTCGCGATGTAGCCTATGTTTTTTCTCAACTTTCATTCTACTAGTCTACCAATTTTCGTCAAACTTTATTCAGTAGTTTAGGTGTGAACGAGACAGAGTTAATTTCGCATTAATAATACTAGTGCAGATAAAACTTAGCTGAGCGGCAGTTAGCACAAGGAAGCCGATTTGCAAACTGATCACTATAACTGACTATTAAGGTAGCTGCCTGTGCGTACAAGTGTTCCCTCTCCCGCGCCTGGAGCTCGATGTCGTGCTGTGTGAGCCGTGGTCGCCGGCAGTGAGGATGCTGCACCGGCAGGAACGGATGAATTATCGGCGTCAGAAGGTCGCGGTGGACCTGCGTTCAGAAGAAAACAAAACATATCCTAGAATATGGACGGATGGATCAATGAATAGATGGATGCATTCATATTTGTTCCTCTTTCACATCAAAACTAATGACTGGATCTGAATGAAATTTGGTACATAGAGAAAAATACAACCGATTTTGCAACGAGTCTAGGAAAATAAATTTGGATTACAACACAGATATAACTTCGTGTGAACCATTTAATGCCAGTGAAAGTGGTTTGTAAGTTTCTGATGATAAGTGACAATGCATTCTTAGGTCGTTTATAACGGTATATTACAAAATATTTTAGCAATAGCTCAAGTTATAACTTAAAGTTGAATGAAACCATAATTAGGAGTCAATTTACCATAGACGGGTCATTGGGTTGCGTGAAGTAAGAGACGATGGCGCCCGTGATGACGCTCACGATCATACCGATGAGCGTGTAGTACAGGTAGCTCACCCGGTACAGGAAGAATGTGCCTGATCTGAGAACAAACAATATGGCTATGCAATGTTTGACTGACCTGTTGGTATACTTTTAAATACATACTTAAATAGATATTTCTATACACACCCAGACACACAGAACAAACATTCCTGTTCATCACAGAAAAGGTTGACCTGGGTGGGAATCGAACCCACGACCTCCAGTCCAGTAGTCAGGTTCACTAACCACTAGACCAACCGGCCTGTCAATATTGTCAATGATGACAACGGCCAAAACTGATTAAGAAAGTATTAATTTTTTTTCCTAGTTCAATTACCCTTATTATCGATTATGATCCAATCCCGACAATTCTGAATACTAGTTTACACTTAGTCCTGTATAACTTTAGACGTAAAACCATATATCGCGAGTACTCGTAACATAATTGTTATATATCTTTGTGACACATACTTGGCGTGCGAATGAGACATTATGTACCTGTCAAACTCCACTGTTGAATGAGATGGAGCAGGAGTAGTGGGTAACGTGTAATTCCCTGAACAGCCTGAAACAGTGACTGGTTTGGGTACCACAATGATGTCCCCGCGTATCATAGCTGCCTGGGTACCCAGCGAAATCCAGCCCACCAGCAGTGTTGATGTAACTCCACCAGCTAGTGCTCCCTAAAATTCATATAAATTTGTATCTAAATAAACTGTTTTTATTTCAAATTTAAACCTAAAAATACTAGCAATGAACTTTCCAAATAGCCATTGGAAAGCTTATTCATTTAGTCACACAACGGCGAACTTAATGCAAAAATATTTTATGTCAGTCAAACCTTAGGGTAGTCAGAAAACGAAGAAGGCGGTAGCAATATACATATAGGTAATTAGAATATAATACCAACAGTTGAATTAATCCAGGGCAAAAATAATCCCATTGAGAAAAGGCCTAGTAGACTGCCAGCGGTGATTCCAGCTAAACTTTTACCAGCTTGAATAAGAGCTCCCATGTGCTCCACTAAGAAAACTAGCCCGACACACGCAGCACCTGAGAAGAAAAAAATGCTTAAGTATATTTTATGATATTCGTTATTATTACATCCAAACAGTTTCGAGATGATGCTGATTCGTGGGTGTCTTTGTAAAATGGCGGTAAAATATAATATTTCAATTTTCAATAAACCACATGATATATATAAGAAGTTAGGAATAACTATTGGTGAAGTAAACTTGCCAATTACGACAACGATGATTTTCATGATAAAACTTGCTGTTCGTTCTGAAATCGGCTTCTTGTAGGCCGGTCTAATGAGGTCTTCAAAAATGACTCCGCACATGGAGTTCAGGCCAGTGGACATAGAGCTGGAACAACACACTTCACTATCACTACCAAACAATTATAATACGGGAATTAAAATTATTTACGACAAATAATTTGTGTTATTGTCAACGACTAAGGCGGCTAACAGCGTGTCTGTTGGTTTGGCTCGGTGGTTGCGTATTCTGTGTCCGCCTGTTATGATGCTTAATACTTCCTTAAGTTGCAGTGTTTTAGAGCCAGTCCACTTCTTAATTTTCCCGATTAATTATCATCCTCCTACTCATTCTGACTGTTCACTAGAACAATGGGAAGGTGGATGGCTAATCTGTCTGAAGAGAAAACAAATTCATAATACAAAGGTGCAGATTAGTATTCTATGCCAAACCAATGTTATTCCAATTAGTCTGTTACCTCAAGGCTGCACTAAACACTCCGCTCATGAAGATCCCTGGCAGAGCTGGTATAGACCCGGTGATCGTCATTACGAAGTACGGCAACAACTGGTCGCTCTTTCTAATGGCACCAGCAGTAAGAGGGTCGCAGGTGGCGAAGGTAGCGTAGATTACCAGCCCAGTGTAGCAGCAGAGCGACACGATGATGAAGATCCCGGCCGCCATTATGAAGATTGTTCTAATAAAGAAAATATGTGATTACTACTGCGTCAGTCCTTTTACCGTCGACTTGCGTCGATTCAAAGGGTGCCAACACCTGCAATAATGTTCTCAATATTGTAAGTGGATGGATGGGTGATCGTTTGTGTTTAAAATTTCGCGTTTCATAAAGCGGACGGTCTCGGCCGAGTTCGTCAAACATAGGCCTTTAAGTAAGATATTGGGGGCCTCCGGTCCGCAAAGAAAACGGTGGTTTTCTTGATCAAGAACACTTCCGCGTTGAGGCTCCGTAGTAACCTCTAGGCCTTTTAATGAAGATATCTGAAGAGGTGCGTCTTCTCGCTTTAATATATTGATATGTGCAACTTTACTTGTATTTTATATGAACATTACGGATTATTAGCATTACGACGCGACGTCACCATTCATACACCTCAAGTCACGTGTGGGTTAGACATACATTCTCGCTCTCTTCAAAGACGATAGGGCCACGCATCTTTGTACCATCGCTTGATTGACAGAACAAGACGCGAGCCAGCTGAAGTAGTTGCCGAACACCGTTGACCAGAATGTGTGGCGAATCGTCGGGTCTGGATTCATACTGGAAGGATTGGAAATGATTCAAGGTGCTGAGAAACCATTTTTCTGATTTCAAAACACAATTCGGACAAAAGTGAAGATAAATGCAGCAGATGATTTTAAAATAGCAAATTTAATGCCTAAAATCCATAAAAATATCCTGGGATCGCTCATGATGTATGGATATGATGATAAAACATTAAAATTGTGATCGAATATCTTACTTAAAAAACTCCAATCTATCGCCGTCTTTGTTGATTCTGATGACGTCATCAATTCCTCCAAGACGCACCGTACCATAAACCAGTACGAAGATCACTCCGAAGTACATCAGAACAGTTTGTAGTGTATCAGTCCACACAACTGCCTTCAGACCACCCTGGAAGCGTTCAACGGCTTAAATGGGCTCTTAGTGACGCATTAAAAGTCGTTAAGGATTACTTTAATCGTTCCATAGTGGCTTTGGGAGGTATAAAGTATAAGAGATTTAAAGATACCAAATTTACTTTCGTCATTTTGTCATACCGTACCATTCACCGTGAGGGGACTCGTCTGCTCGTTTGTCTAAGTAGACCAAGTAGACAAGGTAAAGTACACCAAACAGTAAATATCACATTTTATGACGATCTATTTATACCTCAAAATACGCTATTGTACAAGAAGATGTATGCGTTGCCAACTCGATGAATGGGGACAAATCGCTCGTGCGGTAGGCCTGACACACAAACTTAATATGTAGAACCAACCGAGTGCGAAAGAAGCCAGGGACCTGTACCACCTATATTCAATCCTAAACTACTTGCCTTTATGTACGGGGATATTAATTGTATTCTTAAGCAACTTCAATATCCACCCGTTAGATATAACATCCTAAACAGGATATATATAACAGTCAAACTTACAAATGAGTAAATATAAAATCCCCATACAAGAAACGTTTTAAACTATGGTATATGTTGCGCCTACACCAAATTCTTTGCAAGCAGCGACTCTCACTTGACCGACATTATTTTCTACAAGCAATCACACAATCTATATAGGTCGCTATCATTCGATCCTATTTATTCCCGCCAATTGAATCACCCAGTTACCTTCGACTTTGATGGCCAGCGGATTGAGAGCGGCAATCGCTGACAGATTGTATCTACCACTTAAAGAGTAATCAGATTCGAACGAGGAAATGTAACACCAGGGTGTTAAGATTCACTTTCAATGGTCTATAGCACTACAAACCTCTTATAACTGAGGAGAAAGGTAACGTTTCTGAATGATCTTCAATATGACTTATCCGTTGTTGTTGGCTTACACCACTAGCCCACGCCAGTTTATGAGCATGGGATTCTCCGCGTGGCTGAGGTACCTTAGAGCATGCTCTACCACGCTGCTCCAGTGCGAGTTGGGAGAGGCTTAATGGCGTTTATTCTATGATAATCGGGATCACTGATCAATTAATTGTGTAAATATACGTACCAAAGTAGTGTAGAAGATGCACACGATGCACACGATGGGTGTAACCAGGTGCAAATTGATACCAGTCACTGGAACATTGAATAAATATTACTTTCATTGTTGTATTGCCTGTTAGTTTGACCTGCCCGTTGCTATAATGGTTAGTGAACCTGACTGCTACATCGAAGGTCGCGGGTACGATTCTAACCCAGGTGAAACTTTTCTGTGTACCAAACTCTTCTTAGTACCAAAACCTATTCCGGAGCATTATGAACAAAGTTGCTAAAGATTTCAGTGCGCTATCTCCTACCATTTCAGAGTCTATAAAGGACAAATAAACAAACTCTAAAACATTAATTATATATACATATATAGACATTCACCAATCAGAAAATAGTTCAGAAAATGCATTATGTAGCACACACAACGTGTTCTTTCATAGGTACCTTGACTGAAAGCAAGTGCGGGTACATAGATAACGATGGGTATGTACAGCAACATCTTGATGATGAATATTATAGAGCCCAGGAGCCGCACATTCTGGCTGAAGCGAAGACGCAGGTACTGAAAATAAAGAGAAGGATGATCCTCCTGTACTTTTTGACTTTTCAATAGTTTTGTTGTTACAACGGCAACTTCTAAGTTCGAAACAAAGTTTAAAAATTTAGAAGTCCGTCTCATACGGCCAGACAATGTTCCACGTTTAGAAACTGTTACGGTAACGATGTAAAGAGGCAAACAAACGGAAGAACTGGCCACATTGTTTAAATTACTAGTAAAAAGCTTTTTAAATGCTTTTATCGAAAGGTGACGTAACAATTTTGTTTTTATTTTTTTTAATCCTTCGGGAATTAATTTTTTTTTAATGATCCTATATTTGCGAAGCGTAATCGCTTGGTCTTGGATTTGATTCCCGGTCGGGGAAGATTAAAGACCTCAGAGAATTGTCCTGGGCTATGTGTTAATAAAGATTCTTGTATTATTGATGTCATCTGCCAGACGGGGTATTCTAGTGGGTGTTTACTTGTACCTTAAAATTTACAAGTGATTCTTTACTAACGTATTTATTTACTTCATTATTATTACAATCTGGAAATTATCTCTCGTTTGCTTTCAATATTCACTGACAAAATGAAAAACAGACAGTGATAATATAATAAAAAATCTTCTGCAAGTTTCTTCTCACGAAAGAACTATACCAGAATCGAGATCTAAGTTTATGGGTACAAAGTTCTGTGTTCCTTTGGACTTCAACTATAAAAATATATAATATATTAATAAATGTATTTATGCATATTTTAATAGTTTCTATATACGTTTCAAACTACATATAATCAAAATAAAAACTTATTAAATAATTATCTAAACATCTATTTATGAAATTAGAAAAAAATAAAAATTTGCGGATTCTTCTTCCTTAATAATAAAATAATCCTTAGTGCCCACAAACAAAAAATCGGCACAAAATTGCATGTTTCAAAACCGGTTACCTAATAAAAGCTAAGTAAAGTAAATAAAAAGAAAATTAAATTCACTCTAGAATTTATAGGAACGCCTTCGGGTGGACTCGAACCACCAACCTTTCAGGTAAGACCCGAACGCGCTATCCGTTGCGCCACGATGGCTGTATCGATGTCAACGTATCTACGCTATACATGCGAGTCAGATCGGCCCGCACACTCCGTACTACTATTTGAAAAAATAATTTTTAAATGGTTTTTAATATATATTTTGCACACACGTAGGATACACTGCTTTGAAAATAGCCAAAGATTATAGTGGTTATTGTATGTATTAACTGTGTGTTGTGTGAGGTATTTGTTTGTAATAAAGCGTATACTTCTATTAGAGAAAAATATGAAATTTAGAGTATGTTGAAGTGTACATGTGTGTCTATTTATATGTTTACTTGTTATTTGTACACAAAAATAATAAGGCGTAATCTGGTGTGAATGTGTAAGGGGTAAGTGTAAATAAACAGAACTAATAAAAGTATAAAGAAGTGCAAAATACAAAGTGATAATCAATTCAGGTTATTTTCTGTAAATCTTTTTCTGACGTTATTGTTAGCACGGGAGACTCCTCGTTTTTTCTTAAAAAAATATTACAATTTCTGACCCAGACAAATTTATAAGAATTTACTTTAGCACGATATTTCACGGCACTAAGTAGTTATGTATTATTAACGGTAAGATGTTGATTGATATAAAGTCTTCTAACAGGTCCTCCTATGCCCTGGTCTCCCGTACTAATTAATACCTTTAGCTTTCCGTATGCCAGAGATGATGTGGTCTTTTAACTGTGTTACAACATGAAGTGTTACAACCATAGGTTTAGGTTGGCCTGCAACTCTTCGCATTGGCTGAACACGATGGGCAGATTGGATTTGTGCCGGCTGTAGATGGATACCAGCGTGGTGGGCAATCTTCATCATGAGCGCGGATGGGGACTCGTTGGGAGTCTCAGGAAGTCCCACAATTTCGATGTTAGCCTAGCCCTTCGTTGCTGCTTGTTGTTCTGCACCAGGAGATCGGCCACTTGACTTTCTGTTTCTATCATTTTATTTTGTACATTGATAAAATCTTTTTTAAGGTCTTCATGTTCTGCAGACAGTTGTATATATGATGCCTCAATTGGAGTGCGTTTATTAGTGATGGATGTGATTTCTTTAAGGAATTCAGCAATTAACGAGTTTTTAAATTCTTGAATCATTTGACTTTTAAGTTAATTAAATTTAGAGTCAAGCATACTGTCAATCTGTGATATTAAATGTTGTCCTACGATGGATTGGGTGACAAATTCGCGCGGCGTCGACTGCACTACCGTGGCGGATGATGGAGGTTGCTCGGGCATAGAGTATGCTCCGCCGTTCTTAGTACGAGATGTTTTTGCTGCTGCTCGTACGGGGGTATTGGTGTTGTCGCCACCTTTACGTAGATGTACGACACAGAGACGGCACCTCCATTGTAATCTGGATGATTCGCTAGTGAATCCAACACAGTCAGAGTGGTATGCACGCGCACAATGGGTACACTTTATACGCTTTTGTGTCACAGTTATTGGAACTTTACAAGCTTTGCGACTAATACTAATAGATAATAAGTGTCACGTATGAACTTGGTCAACGAATTGCCGATAACAATGCACTATTCACGAGTTCCACTTTAATGTCACTTCCGTTGGAGGTTAATATTGGTTATTTAAGCAGTTTTATGTCTGTAAGCACTTTATACTTCATAAATTTAATTTTGTTTACGGAGATGATAGCAAACACAACCGTTCTCTTTGCCGAGGGTAGACAGAAAAAGTGAATTAAGTTCCGACGAATAAACGTTTTTCTTTCTTTTTAAAAGTTATTTATCACTTGTGGCGATGAAAGGTACCGCCTTCAGCATTCCCACAATCTTGAACCTTCCTCATGAAGTTCTAGAAGGTGTGTGAAGTCTACAAGGACAGCGATGTGAACCTCAGAAATAATATAAATAAATTGTGCAAGGTGGCTATTGAACCCACGTCCTCCGGCTCAATAGTTAGGTTTCACTCCCATACCAACAGGCCTGTTATTGTATGTAATTCCCATCCCTTACACATTTCTTGTGTCGCGGATGGTCCATACACGTATTACATTCGTGGTCCGAAAATATTTATCTGCCATATAAACATGTACGGCTGCCCAGGAATTGAACCCAAGACCGCTACGCTGACAAGGACCAACTACGCTGCAGAGTCGTCCATACCCTTCCACTTCACATAATGCTTTCATTGATTGTTTCAACTATACAAATGGACGCCATCTATTAACCGATGCGTGAATTATTTTATACAGTGGCATGGTAGTTGCTAGTGGCTTAGATTTTAACAAGCAACTGATTCGGTTTAGTTCTGTAGAAGGGCGCTTCAGGGCGTAAATATTGCACAATCGTATGGAATACTAAAGTAGAGGTTTTGGGTGTATAATGTTTGTTTCTTTGTTTCTGTGTTTAATTGTTTGTCCTTTATAGACTCTGAAATGATAAGAGATAGTGCTCTGGTGTGTTCAGCAACTTTATTCAGAATTATCTAGAATAGATTTTGGTTCCTAAATGACATTGATCAGACACCACATGTGTCGTATTGGTGTCTTTTAAAAGAACTCTTCAGCGGTTAACAAAATATGTTTGACTTTGTGTAGTTGCAAATAACTCCAATAGTTCATTCCATAGCTTAGGTTGATCCAGGTCCTCTTTCATCAGTTGGCTTCTTTCAAAAGACCTCTTCACCGGTTAATAATACACATTCAAAATTTTGTAGGTGCATACAACTCCAGTAGCCCATTCCATAGCTTATGTCCTGCTGCAACATTTGGCTTAATGCAAAAGAACTTTTCAACGGTTTACAATACAAGCTCTTCCAATAGTTGACTTCAGCCAATGGAAATCTTCGACGGTCTATTAATATATAGACAAAATTAAAACTTCCGTACATTTCTGAGAACAATGTACTTTGTTGTTATGTTGTATGTTATATGTTTACAGTTACGAAATATTATAGTACTCGTTAACTTATTAGTCTGTAAATGTGGTAGTGAGTAAGCCAATCGACTGTATCGGTGTACATACTATGTCTGTTAGGAAGTGAGTGAATCGACTGAGTGGGACGAAGAGCCAGCATGCGAAAATGCTGAAATCGATGTACATAATATGTGTGTGGTGTGGGACCGAATCGACTGTGTGTGATTGCGATTGGTAATGTTTGTTGCCTGAAAGGGCAAACATATGCAAGGGCAAACATAGGGCAATGGGAACATATTGAAATCGATGTACATGTGTGTGGTAGCGAGACAATGGGCAATGTATGTCGCATGGAAGATCTAGGACCATACTGAAATCGATGCACACATAGCGTGGCAAATGAGCGATTGACTATCGAATCAACGCCGCATGTTGCAAGAAGCGAAATTTAAATTTCAAAGGAATGAGCGATGAAAGGAATGGGGTAGAATAGTGTAGGAATAGTATTAGTGAGAAGTTTTGCGCGTCACATTGAATAAGATAACAGAGATGACGAGAATTTTTGATAGCTGTACCGGAGACGAGGAGGTTTATGTAAGAGATAATTTTAATCCCACGGGGGAAAAAAAACGGAACGCAATTTGTCCATTCATAAGTTATGACGGCTACGAATTACACCGAAGGCAGTTAGCAATACCGATTCGAATCGAAGTCAGCTTCGCTCATCCGTCTGTAGAAAAACTATTTCAAAATGATTGCTTAGGTTAGTCAGTTAGTGTTGACCGAGGATGTGTTATAATTGAAGATCTTGCGTACCGGAAGAGGAACTTGAAGGGTTCAACTATACTACACACGATAGTGAAATTGTGCCAAAAGAAAATTTTTCAGGGCGGTGAGTGTTGACCAAGAATATGTTAAAATTTAAGATCTAGAGTACCGCAAGTACAACTTGAAGAGTGAGAAAAAAACCGAACGCAGATTTTTAGAAATTTTGCAGTTTGTCTATGCATAAGTGCTTGATTATCTCTGAGATTACTGATGCGATTTTAAAAAACGTTGGTTTTAAAATTCGTTTATTATTAAAACTACATATAAACAGCTCAACAAATTTAAGCAATTTTATAGCTTATCTAAAAAACAAGTTCCGTGTATAAGAGTCGCGAGCACAGTTGGCTTGAAAATATTTTTATTAATTGAACAGGACAACTTCTGCCGGGTCAGCTAGTAAGGGATAAAAGTCAGTACTGAAGGTCATCATAGTCTAAGATAAAACCATGAATCTTTGTATTTGCACTTGAAAAGGAATTAATAA
>DWJZ01008210.1:0-11515 GCA_018249125.1 Asbolis capucinus
CCCAGGTCAAACTTTTCTGTGATGAGCAGGAATGTTTGTTCTGTGTGTCTGGGTGTATAATAGAAATATCTATTTAAATATGTATTTAAAAGTATATAGGTATGTTTATCAGTTGTCTGATCACCATAGCACAAGCTGATGCTTAGTTTGGGGTCAGAGGGCCGTGTGTGAGTTGTCCAAAGATATTTATTTATATATTATTTATTTATAATTTTCAACTTATTTTTTATGGTCAGTGTGTATGGTATGCAGTCTCTTATTTACATTAATAATATTTAAAAGAAGACTCACAAAATTTTCTGTTTTTTGTCATGATGGTTATATACCAAACCAAAAAACTCATAGTTTCATATTTTATAACATTATCACTTCATACCTCTCTCAATATTTATTAGATAAAAGACTTCAAACTGTTGAATGCTATATATTTATATACCAGCAAGAGATTATTTTTACAAATCGCTGTTAATCTCGCTGTAGCGAGAGAATATTATGCACAAGGTATAGAAAGTCACATGTTTAGCTGTGTTGTTTATCACTTTCATAAAGAAATATGGTGAATAATATATAGGATATTTAATTTAATAAATAAAATAAATTTCAGGTATGGGATGCATGTTCCGATGCACTTATAACATTCAGTAGTACAGATATACTAGATGATGATGTAGCATACATTGTTGAAAATGATGTGTTAATGCATGCTGTGAATACTGAACTGCAATCTTCAGATGTCAAAAATGTAGAAGTTGTCTATGGTGCCAAGATACAAGGTTATGAACTAACTTCAGCCACAAAAGGAGAAAGTATAGTTAAAATGAGCAATGGTGATACCTACTCATGTCAGCTATTGGTGAGTACTATTGAGTTTAATTTTTTTTTTATAAGAATGACCATTAATGAACAGACCTCAAATTAAGAAGTGTAAACTGGCCAATTTCTGACAATACAAAAATAGTTGCAAAACAATGTCAGTTTTAAAAATATTTTTTATTTCTTATTCTTGATAAATGGAGAATCATCATCAAGAATCAGAAAATTTCATTAATGCAGCTGCATTTCCAGGAGTATAAAAAAACAAACAGTATAAAAAAAACTTTATTGTATATTTCGTTTTTTATAAAAGAAAAAATTTAACATAAAATCTCAGCTGAACTCCATCCAACATTGCTTTATTGTTGAGCAATGTAGTAGTGTATGCTCTCATACCATATAAAATATTACAGGTTGAAACACTGCTTCTAGTCTCAGGATACAAGCCTATCACTAGTCACAATACTCTAACTATGTGACTACCAGAAAAAATTTTGATAATCAACAAAATATACATTCAATATACTTAAGTGTAATCATACATTTTTAAATTATTTAATAGAAATTAGACACAATAGAATATTTTGTTTCTTTATGGTGGATGAATATCATGTAACTTCTTCTCAATGATATTTAACCTTGAATCAAAATTCTCTATGAGTTTGTTCATCTTCTTCGTCAAGTCAACCAACTGGTTCTTAATATCAACCATGCATATCTCCTGTATAGCGCTGATTGTTGATTGATTGAATGACATTGGTCCAGTTCTGGTTTCATTTGAACCTGAAGTGGTTCTTTTGCGTCGCACAACGTTTTGACTTTCAAGGGAGTACCTATCGTAAAGGTTACTCTTTCTTTTTACAACCTGTCTTTCGACGTCTTCGTCCATGTTAGATTTTTGTATTCGGCACTCGTAGTTATTGTTCTTACGAACACTCTTTTTCCTATCTTTACGTTTGGCAATAACCATTTTGTATATCGATGCGATTAAATCTTTCGGTATCTGCGAAAATAATATGAAATTAATAATTAGTAGGTAATGTGGAATGTAAATGTGGAATATAAATAAAATTTGTATTAACATCCAGTTTCCTCAAGGAAGGCTAACAATTCAAAACATAGAACAAATGTGATTAAAGAAGTGTAATGTAATCGAAAATGGTTGACATAATCTAATTGGGTCATAAAAAAGTAGTACCTATGAATCTTCACTGACACAATTGAAGCATCAGTGAAAGAGAGCGTTATTTCTATAATCTATAGTAGATTTTATACTCTTAAACATGAGTCACGTAAGTTAAAAGTCACTTTCCTAAAAGCACAAAATCAGTTTAATGAGTAATAATGGTTCTGCAATACAAAATAACTCACCCTGTTTTCCCTGGGATCGTTGGGGCGTATGTTCAAAGTACGTAAATGTGAGGCAGTCAGTAATGCTCCCCAACGTAGCACTGCCATCAGCTGTTTGGGCGCGCAGGTCAGCAGTGAACTGAACAGCATGCTCTCTAGATGCGCCACGAGTTGAGTCTGTCTCACCAGTCTATCAAGACCTGCACTCTCTTGTAAAGCCTAAAAGGGTACGAGGGATATGATTTAACCATTGCAACCTGTAGCTTGGTAATGACCCTGCCTATGGAGAATGGGGACCTGGACTTGATATGGCAGATACTTATGTGACTGATAAACATTTTTTCTCGGCTCTTGGTTATCATTTGTTATCCACGCCACCTGCGAGTTATGGAATTGTAATGCAGGGGGAATAAGAGCGAAAGTGTTGTAGTAGTAATTGGATTAGAATCACTATTGAATTGACTTTTTTATTAATGACCAATCAATATTAAATGATTTCAAAATCAAGCCCAATAAGGCTTTTAAGACCACTCCGTACACCCTAGTCAGCTTTAACCTAAACAATAAATATTTGATGTATACATTTTTAAATGAATAATATCGATCTTAAATAATTAGGTTAAAGCTGACTGTTCATCGTGACATCCTGTACCTACGTTCTTATAAAGAATCCTAGGCTGTCAATAATCATTGTAGGCATGTGAAACCACTCCACTTGAGAAACGAACGGGGTACAAGCATTCACAGCAGATCGCGTTATCACTTCTACTACACTAATGTAAGGTATTAATATTGCTGATATTACTGTCGTGTCCACATATTTGCTACTTTATTTACGTAATTTTGAGTTTAAATTTTAGTTTTACTACATTGCCCACAATACATTTCTAAGAAACAACATATTAGTTGTTATTAATTGATTAATCCGCCCTGGCATTTCTCCAAGCACGTACTCGAACGATTCTATGGCAGTAAGTCACAGTTTCCTTTGAAATATTTCACAATAATTGTTAATATTTTAAAATCTAATAATAATACGAATCTGCGCAGTATTTTTTGACAGCGATTCTCTTACAATTGTGTTGTCCGCAAAATTGTCAGTAGCTAGATTTGTTACTACAGTGATTGAACGGAATGGTCCGTTATAATATAAGTGATATTCACATACCTGAATGTCACTAACAGCCAGACCTACTAATAGGTTTGTAAGAATTACAGTGACAAGTAAAACGAAGATTAGGAACATTAGATGCGCCGTCAGCGGATAGTGGATTTGAGAGTCGGTGCCGTTGTTGTAGAAGATGTCCTCATACTCCAGCTCGCCAGACATCATCATAACAGTCTTTACGAGACCGGCTGGCAGGTGGAATGCGGGATAGTTGCTGAATAGCACACTAAAGGCAAGGCCAAATGCTATAAGCAGGCAACTGTAGGCCATTAGAAACGTGGCAAAATTTACAGTCACTGAAATGAACGAATGAATTAAGTAATTTATAACATAAAGATTGATTATTATAATAAACGGCTGACTCACGTAGTGTGGTCGGATTCGCCCGACTATTTACGGACCTATCCGAGTTCCTTCATCAGGAGCCGTCCGTGACGACGGCGCTTGCGACTCGGACCACATAACATCAGCCGTTTATTATGATAATCATGTATTCAGACACTCACGAATCTTTCAATGTTAAAACATAAAGAATGTATTTCCAAAAGAAACTCATCAGAATTAAGATGATTAAATTAACAAAGAATAATTTAGAACGCTGCTATAGATACTTGTTCATGATACAAAGGATGTTTACCTTGACCTAACTGTAACAAAGCTGACTCAAAAAATATCCGGCCAAGTGCGTGTCGAGCCGCATGACATGTACCGTTCCGTAGTGGATGTCACCACTGCTTATGTACCTAAAATTCCTGCTAAATTCAGCTTGTAAGCAAGATATTGTTTATGATATTTTGGTGAAGTCAAACATTTAGTTAGGTTAGGGTCCTAGAATTATCTATATAAAGGATCTATCCAACGATACCCCATGACAGAGAAGACGCGTATCTTGTCCTTTTACCTATAGGGTAATTTTGAAAAATATTCAAGATTTTATCACATTACCTTCTTATCATTCTAATAAAATTTTGCCTTTTCTGCGCTAGAGTGAGAACATAAGTTTTAGACGGACATAGCATAACTATAAGTATTCCTAATTTTCTACGGGATCCTAAACCACAATGAATAAATTAAAATGACAAAGCATCCTTAGTTCTTATTCCATTGCTTAAATTTTCTCAACACCTTATATTATTCTGTCGGCTTTATACAAAAAAATCTCAGTTTTTTATTTCGTCTACAAAATGTTACCAATAGCATCCAGGTTTTGCTTAAGATGTTATATGTATAATGCCACTCAACTGCCAATGTCCATAAAAGTGTATAACATACCTGTTGTGAACATCTGGACATAGAGACCGAACGTCGGGAATCGTCCGATGATCATCATGAGCTCGAGCCAACAGAAAAATATCGTTATAGCTGCCACATTATGCTGAAAGTTTGAGGTGTTAGTCCGCACTACTCCATTTTCGGTATCCCATGTAGGTATCTTAAAAATTAAAGAATTACTGAACATATTTTGGAATAAGTCACATGTTATTAAGATCTAATAACTAGTCAATGCCTTTTGTTTTTATTGGATGCATAAATAATGGCTACAATTCGTGCAGAACTTTAATATTTCAAATTTACTTTAGTCGAATTTGTAATACTTAATAATTTCAGATTTAAATTTCGATTTTTGAGTAAACTACAGAAAGTAACCAAGACTTACCGTGCACAAAAATACTCCAATGATAATCAGAATTTGTAACCAGTTTTCCCATTGTCGTATGTAAGCTGACCAATCCAGACACGACTGAAATATCTCCTTAGATAAGAAAAAAAAATTAAGAAGAAGTATCAGATACTGCACAGGCCTTAGATATGAAGGTACGTGGCAAGTGACTTCCTCACATAGAAATATTTCTGAAAAATCAAACAAATTATTTTAAAACATCTAACACTACGTGAATGTTATATTTTAAACTAGATACTGCCGTCGCTTCGCTTTGGAAGAACGAATTACCAGAAGTAGTTATCGTGTAGAATAGTAGTTATCGTGTTCTCCTACGGGAACAAAGCCTTTTCCTACAATAAAACCTACTCTATAACCAATCTCAGGTTTTAAACTACAAGTATGCAAATTTTTGTTTTAATCTGTCCAGTGGTTTTCGCGTGAAACTCAAACAGACAGGCAGACAATAAATTAAAAAAATGTTTTCGTCTCGATATCGATAACAGAGGCTCGCTGCATACAATTAAAAAAATATATTAATGTACAGAACCCCGTTACAGTGTTATTATTGGTGTAAATTTCTAATTGTCTCTCTAAGGGTCGTCAATTGCTACTTAAACAGACTCAAATGCGATAAGAAATGTTAACTTACGTAATATGTATAGACTATAAAGTGTTATAAACAATGCGTGGTAGACGAAACTAAGAACGAAAAATTTCCTAATTCTTCGCCATTTCAAGAATAGAAATGTTTCTGCGACCGGATGCTTTAAAATATCCTTGCGTCCCACCTGTAATTAAAAAAAAACGTTGCGTTAATAGTATCTCCGGACTTTTGATATTTCTATCTCAGGTTTATCAGTAATTTTAAGTGACAATGAGTCTTATGGGAAATAAATAATATTTAAACTGATTATCAGGGACCCAATCTAGACACTCTTTCAGTTTCTAGACGTCCAACGCTGGATATGATCCTTTCCTAACTTGTTATATATCTGATAGGTTCTGAGACTTCTAAATCTCAATTATATTCGTAATAATCCATACCTTTCGAAAACCAAAATTGACTAAATAATTACCTCTACAAAAGCTAGCAGTAATTCTGCTTCCCCTCTTGTGATGCACGGGACCAAAACCCTGAAGTCGATGGTGAGCTCACAGTCTACGTCACCGAGTTCATGTTCGGTGACATGTACCGCATCGTCGAATTTGTATAGATACCGAGGTATCACATCAGGTACCCGACGAACAATGAAGGACAGTGCTGAGACACCGCCGTTTGTTCGTAATGTAACATCGCCACCATAATCTGAGGAACAAAGTTATACTGAGGGAACTAAAATACGAAACGTTGCATAAATTCATCTTAGGTTTTTTAACAAAAATCAATATGATTCACCTTTGATTAAACTTACCCAAAAGTAATAACACACAGGCTGAAAATTCATTCAACGCAGCAATATGTACAGGTGTGTAGCCAAAATTATCAGGAGCGTTAGGATCAGCTCCGACTGATAGAAGCAGTCTTGTGACATCGCACGCCCGTGCACCCCTGACAATAGCGCCATGTAGCGGTGTTCTACCATCTATGTCACGAGCTCTTACGTCAGCATGTCTACCCACTAACAGTTCAACTACCTCTACTGATTGTGCTAAAACCGCTGTAAAGCAAGAATTTCTTAGAGATGTTTCTTACAAAAAAAAAACATTTGAAAGATTAACAGATTCATTTCATAAATACCTAGATGAAGTGCGGTTTGACCCCTCGAATTTGGCCAGTTGATGCGAGCACCATGTTCTAATAGCAAACTAGCGCATTCTGCATGTCCGTCAACTGCTGCCAGATGTAAAGCAGTAGCTTTAGCCTGTCCCAATGCTGCACGAACATCAGCTCCAGCATTTAACAGCAATTTCATACACGAAGCTGAGCCCAACGATGCCGCCACATGTAAGGGCGTTTCGGTAAACACCTGCAAAATTTCAATCGAATTGTAATTAAACAAACGTCAAAATTGTTCTATTCTATTTGATCTTGGGTTTTGTTTGACATATATATGATTTGTGGTCGACTCACCTGTGGAGTATCAGGGCAAGCGCCGGAATCTAACAAAGCACTCACTACTTCCGGTGCGTCGCTTAGTACAGCGAAGTGCAGTGGCGAATGTTGTGATAAACCTGCATTGACGTCTGCGCCATGACTTATTAAAGCCTGGAAAGCATCACTTAGTACACCATTATTATGAAAATAGATGCTTACTTCATCTAGTAATTATTGGTTTTAAACTAACCTTGACACACGATAATGATTTCGCACTTGCAGCACAATGCAATGGCGTCGCTTTTCTTTCCGTTATTGAATCCCATTGATTGGGATCGGCTCTATGTTCCAAAAGTAAATTCACACAATCCGCATTTCCTACTAAACAACTTAAATGTAAACATGTCCTGAAAATGACACGATATTTGTTTCAAACACAATCGGTATAAAACATTACAATAGAACCTTAAAATCAGCTACTAGGATATACAATTGTAGAGCTATCTATAGAATTATTAATTTTCAACATCAGTCGCTCGATTCGCGAATCTATTATTGAAAATTGTTTACGTAGGACATTCCAATATGTCTATCGACATCATAGGAATGAAGTAAAGAATAGACTTTCAAAAAGTTCCTATTATCAGTGGGACATTACGACACATTTTCTTCAATTCTTACCTGCCAGCGTCATCTGCGCAATTCGGATCTAATCCAAGTCTAAGTAATCTGCCAAGAAGACTGTGTCTTCCTAACCAACAAGCCCATAATGCCGCTGTGCGCATACCACTGCCATCTGCTTGTGTAGCTAAGGACAGCGCCTCATCATATTGGCCAGATTCTACAAATTCCGATATGTCTTCAGCATATGGAAGTTGTTGTAACGAATATTGGATCTGTTCTGTAAAATAAAATTTCTAAATAGAATATATATATACATATAAAATTAAATATGTAGTCGTTAACGCTTGGTTTCGTTCTTTTACCATTGAACTTTTGAGAAGATGACAACGAGAGAATAAAAAATCAAGAGGAAAAGTCGCTTGATTGTACATAGGTAGCACGTTTTTTAAAGTGCAAAGAAGAGTCTGATTTAATAGGATGGAAGGTCAGAGTTGAAATGCATAAACAGTGACGGACTATAGAAAAAAGAAGACGAATTAGCAGAATAAGAATAATATTTCAGTGGAGCGAAGGTAACAGTCTATAATCACCCCGTTGTTTTACATTTGGTGAACTTGTGGATGAATTGGACAATGCAATGTGAAAAGAATATATACATTCCCATGAATTAGGATCGGGAGCCACTTGAGGCTGAATTCGTGGACGTGGTCTTATTTTTGAAGTCCCGAAATAAACCGTATACATTATCGTTTCAATCATATAAGTAATTATAATAAATTAAAAGTGTATTGTAAATCTAGCGTAGTAGGTGAATAGACACTGATGTGTTTTTATGTTCCGTTTTAACCTATTATTGGCAAACTACTGAACACACAAGACATGAAAGACCATCCTCGCTGCTATAGAGCAGCTAAGTCAATAAAACTACAGGTAGTGGCGTTGTCAAGTGTTGGAGTTTTTTAAGTTGCCGACAAGGCTTGTCTTACTTTAACAAACGACAATTTTACATGCCGTCGGAAGCATGGAAGCGCTTATAAAATGTTTGCTACTAGCGATCTCTTGTTACCTAATTCGGCGATCACTTAAAGCCACAGGCTGTAGAGTTTCAAACACTTCAAATTTATATTTACCTAGTTCCCATATATCCCGTGAAGGAATTTTGAATCTTTCACCTAAATCGGCGCCGCGGCAAGCCTCATCGTCACTAGAAATATAAGCTGGTTCCTCTGTCTCGTCTGAATCTTCTGATACCTCGCTTATGTCATCTTTCCATCGAGTGGTTCCTACCTGGTAAAGCAATATTTTAGAATTATCTGTTGATTCTGATCTGTTGTGAGGTCTTATTTATTTTATATTTCGTTGAAATTTTACGTAAGGTAAGGTTTTTGATCAAATTACAAATTTTGGTTAAAATTTGCAAAAAAATCCAAAATCATTGTCTTGTAACATTTTACTGTATTTCAAGTTTGGGAATTTAATCTCTAAATACCACTTAATAGGGACGCCTAGGCTATATTTTTGATAAAAAAACCTTTATTTAATTTCTCAGAGAGTCATGAAACGAATTCACTAGTAAAACGTGAAAACACACTTTTTTTTAAATAATAGCACAGACAAAATAAAATCTATTTAATTTATGCGATTTATTTATTATTTCGATTATTTCGTGGCTTTAATAACCTTTTACACGTCTACACTACAATGACAAAATACATTATATTTTTAAGCTAGGCATGTATTTTAACACTGGGATGATTTGGTATATTTAAACTTTGACGAACGTATTTTAACAGCCCTAACATTCCATTATTTCAAAATTTGCACTTAAATTCACATTTTTTCTTCATGTTGGTTACGCACAGCACGTAAACGATAAATCTTGAATTAGGTTTTCTAATTGCATATTTTTGCACTCAAATATTCTGTTGAAATTAACCTTCTTCTTCTTCACATTCTGTTGGTCTCTAATAGAAGACATCGCGGCCACGACTCCTCGGTACGACCGAACTAACTAACAGCGGTGCTTATTTCAAAGCTCAAGGCATCACTGAACCGTATCCTCCAGTCCTGTATCCATTTAAAATCTTAAACAACACCTTTATTATAAATATTATTCTCCAAAATCAGTCCAGTTATCGAAAACAGGTGCGTCAATTCACGTCACTCGCGAGATTATTTTTAAAAGTTTAAAAGTATTTATGCCACCATGCCCCACTTATATCGTAGATTGGACTATAAAATCCTCTGTCGCATCCATCCAGACGATAATAAAGTCTCGGCGTATACTAAACATTCTTTTACGCTACGCCTCTTTCAAATGTGGGAAATGTACTTGTTACACACGGAGCGATACTGTAAACAATTTCCGCCTCTTTTTATTTATATCTTGAGAAGTTCAAACCCGCGTCTTGACTGTGTGGTTGTTGAATCAGTTAATTTATTACTCGAAACATTGATCTTTACCTATCCATAAAAATAGGTTCGTGATCTTAAAACCGTGTAATATGCAGACAGGCAATTGTATGATTTGTAAATTATTACAATGTAAATTAGGTCTTTTTACAGTTACAGTTTCTTCTAATGTCTGTTACACTTTCTAATTACATTCCTTTTTTCTATCATCACATTAAATATATTTAATTGGAACTAGACGATTTAAAGCTCAAGTTGTAAAGGTGTTCAAAAAATGATTTTTCATCAAAACTGTTATGTCTCTAAAATCAGAGCAAACCAAACCTTTTAGAGGAACAAGTTACCATGAATACAAAATTAACCAGTACGCGAGGAGAGCTAAATGAAATCGTGTGGCAATATAACCAAAGCCATACGTTGCTCGGTACACGCAAACAATTGTATCGAACTTCCAATATTAGCCACTCATTGCCACATGCTGTAAAGCACACTCCAGTTATGCCAGTAGAAAATAGAATCCTATGAAATGCAACCACAGCCTCGCACATTCACGATGTGGAATTTCTCGAAAATAGGACAGATTTTATTAATGATCTGTAAAGTCTATATATAAAGACGAAATCACAGAAACTATAATACCTACAAACTGGAAATTTGATAGGTAGGTTCCTTATAGGGTAGACATCCGCTAAAACGGATTTTACGTTTGTGAAGTAAGAGACTTGAAATTTAAAATGTATGCTCTATAGTATATTATAGTGCAGGAGAGCAAACAGTCAACTAGTGACTGCTTTAAAAAAGCCTCATTGATGCTCCAGATCTGCATAACGAGTTAGCTCGACTATTTACTCCGGATAACTACTGCTACAGGAGGCATAAATTACTTGCGGAAACCTCCTGTCATACCCTCGGGCATGCTAACTCTCCCATTCCGCGAACCCTCTCGAATCTTAACGCTTTCTCGGAAATCTTTCCAAACCTTGACATATTAAATATCTTTGCACAACACACACACTATCTGATCCCAAACTAAGCGTTTGCTTGTTCAATGGTGATCAGACATCTGACAAACGTACACATATATTTTTATATTCATACATACTCATATAGATATTTACACCCAGACACACAGAACGAACATTCCTGCTGATCACAGAAAAATTTGACCTGGGTGGGAATCGAACCCGCGACCTTCGGCGTAGCTGTCAGGTTCACTAACCATTAGACCAACTGGCCTGTCAAATTTGCTGACGGATGGAAAGAGGTCTTGAATAGGTCGCTAAAATATAGTGAAATTTTTCAAACTTGACCGTACTCTCTTTGGCTATGTTAATTATTGTATATGATTAATACCGTTATAATTAACAATAAAAAAAAATCAATAAATAGAGGGTGTGGAGGTGTACTAATAATCTTCAGAAAGCAACCCCCTGTCGGGGTTAAAACGGGG
>DWJZ01008211.1:0-11514 GCA_018249125.1 Asbolis capucinus
TAAATATCTTTGGACAACTCACACACGGCCATCTGACCCCAAACTAAGCGTTAGCCTGTGCTATGGTGATCAGACAACTGATAAACATCCATATATATACTTTTAAATACATACTTAAATAGATATTTCTATCACACACCCAGACACACAGAACAAACATTCCTGTTCATCACATAAGTTTGACCTGGGTCGGAATCGAACCCACGACCTCCGGTGTAGTAGTCAGGTTCACTAACCACTAGACCAACCGGCCTGTCATGCATGCATTATGTTTCATAACATCACACATCTTTGTCTATGCAAATATTATCTAACCTGACCTACCACAATAACTCCCTCCTATCCCACTGCTGCGCTCGAGTCTTGGGCCACAAAAAACAAATATTGACGATTGAAAGGGAAAATTACTAAATTTAATGTTCTCTCTCTCTTCATGTCGTATTCCTCATTACTGAGGGTCATGATTACCAACTGAAGATGATGTTACTATTCGTCGGACGGTGTCTCGTCATTTACTTCGTTCCTTGGCGGCG
Organism: Asbolis capucinus; assembly: GCA_018249125.1. Taxonomy (NCBI): domain Eukaryota; kingdom Metazoa; phylum Arthropoda; class Insecta; order Lepidoptera; family Hesperiidae; genus Asbolis; species Asbolis capucinus. The sequence continues at coordinate 534 of DWJZ01008211.1, forward strand.
TGTAATGTGTCATTAACCTGGTGACCCGGCATGTCCGAACTTGATCTGTCCACCTGGTTTGACCATATTTGACCACCATATTGTGGCCCTCTTTCCTGGCGGTGTGACTACTGAACTCTAATATTAGTTTTAGGCCAGAAGAGAATAGTTGGGTCTGAATATTGAGTTCAAAAATTTAAACCGAACTTTACAATGTAAAGTTGAAATTAAAAAAATACATCTATTTGCAAGATAGAACTAACTTTAGGAAATATATTGGCATATATTATTTCGTCGCTGAATATGTGATATTATCGGTATTGTTTCTAAATCTAAATTTTAGTTGATTTAAAATTTGTTAACTATCACTTAGTCAGTTTTATCTTTGAATAAGGGCCGAAGTCATTAGTGTGTTACACGCATAATGTAGAAGGTTCCTAAGAATACTTTATGTATTCTGGTGTTAAACTTTATCTATTAGAGTTCCTACAAGTTTTACAAAACGGTTATACACTTTGGTTAAGTATACTAATTGCAAATAGGTTCTTGATTTTTTCCATATAAAATTAAAGAGTTTGTATGAAAAATTCCAGATAGACTGCACCGAGTTATATATACAGTTTCATACAAAAATTACTTTCAAAATGGTCCCGAATAATGCTTCTTTCGTTCTCTTCGAATTCTTACCAGTTATCTATCGTAAATATTCTAAATATTTCTAATGCTCTTAAATAAATCAATAACCGATTATTGTATGCACTATTTACATAACGAAACTGCTTTTCAATACTATCAAAGACTAAAAAAACCGCATTGTCCCCAAAATGATTCTATTTTCAATCGTTTCTTTGACACATCAAATAATTTGAAATAAAAATTTCATCGTATCATAAACAGCAATCTCCAAACGTAAATACTAAAATTAACATCATAAAACAAACATTCATGTGTCACACACACACATACATTTAATTATTAATGTTAATGTTTCCATATATAGATATAATAAACTCGTCAGGCGGTGGATGCTTAATAAATTCGACACATTTTTCTCCTTGAAGGAAATAATTTTACAAAAACAATTCATTTTAAGACGCTTTTTAGTTTATCTGTATCAATGTTTTTGTTTTTGTAAAAATAATTGCGCACGGCAGCGCACACGGCCAAGTTCAGGTCTATTAATACATTATTTTCATATGGTGCATTTAAGATAATACCTAAGCCACATTCGATGTAAACAAATATTTAGGTATATTAGGAAAGGTAAGGTATGTAAATAAATATGTATTAGAATCGTTAATATTAAGGTTATCTGGAAGAAATCGCTATTAAAGCTATAAGACCACCTATAGTGTTTTAATTTTTTTATTCATTTACTTGTGTATTTTCCTAGAGTGCACAATAAAGTATATTGTATTAAGCTATAAGGTTACAAAAATACGTTAAATAGTTTTATAAATTTATATACGTAATTCATTAAAAAACAGGAATACAAATATTTGTTGTAAGAGAACATCATTGAATGTTCTCTCGAGTCGTCATTACCATAGCCTACTTGTATATGCAGTGAATTCTGCTGTTAAAAAGAAAAAGACTTCTTCCAGGACTACTCACCGCAGGAGTTCCTTTTATGCCATGGAACAGTTTGAGTTCCGAATTTTTTTTTGACTACTTTTTTTAATTCTTGAAAATAAGAGGCTTATGAAATTGTAACAATTATTGCAACTGCGCTTCTTCTAAATTGAATTCCAATAAAATTCCTGCAACGTAACTCTAATTAAGTGAGCCAAGCAAGAACAAGGACCTCTTGGTATTTTTATTTTTAGAGTTGTAAATGTTTCCAATTAACCAAATATTAATTTGAGTTTAAAAACAAAACTAATCAGTTATTAAAGTGGGCGTGTTATTAAAGTATTCAAATAAACAAGCATCAAAACAAAAGAAACAAACTTCACATTACGCACCGAACAAAAACTAAACAAAAATGCTTCGAATCTCACACATTGCATGGCACAACCAAAACAAAACATTACCTAGGTCATCAACCGACACGGAGTTCTTTAGTTCCATCATTTTGGCACCGAACAACAATTTACTACACACGTGTCACTTTCTGCGTATTAAAATGTCACTACGAATAGTTATTTGCGATTTGCGTATCACGTATAGCGGCGTCGCACCGCACGTCCGTCCGCGCTAAGCGTCGGCGAACGACTGGCTCTCAGACTACAGTTTACTTTGTCTGATGTTTACAGTTTTCATTTTCAAACGTGCTGCACAATGACTGCTACTGAACTGAGTCAGTACTCGCGATATTGGCCCAACGATGACGCCAACTGTTTGTCGAACATTCACTAGCTAAACTGACGAAAGAGTTAGCTTCACCACTGCTAGGGTATCAATCGATTCACCTTAATAAAGACCTCGCAAGACCAGTTTTCCCACTAACCTATCGGTTTGTATTTCCGGTTTAGAAAACGTGCGAATATATCACGAATAACATATGAATAAAGAAATCACTAGAAAAACTATAACGGCTAGGTAAGTTTAAGGCTAATTGAGGCTACGACATGCACTTGGCCGACAGTGACTACGCTAATGATCCATTTTGCGTGCAGTTAATTGAGATAAGAAAATTGGATTGAATATCTACTTTCAACTACGTAAATAATGATTGCGTACGCGCTAGTATTTGTGTTAGACACGTTCGATATCTCAGCTACATCTGCGCCGAACTGAGCGCAATATTTTCTAATCTGCACAGCACGACGTCAAACGGACGATATATAAAGATTTATTATTTCAATTTCAATAATATTATAGTACAATATTATCTAAATGGCCTTTTGCTATTCACGTAAGAATAACTTGTGGGATTTGTCTCGTCTAGGAGTCTTTCCAACCATTCTCAAGTCCGTTTCAACCTCCCCTTGTCTTTTTAGCTTCGTCTGCAACCTACATTATACTAAAATCTACCATAGTTTGCTTGATTACCCCAGAAATTATTCATAACTAAAGCAACGGTGATATCTTTGATTGTGCGTACATAAGCTAATGCCATTTATAAGAAAGAAAAAAACGGCGATCACATACCCTCAGATGGCTTATCTACTGCATGTGAAAAGACGTAGATGCTAAGTAGTCACAACCTTAGTCGTTGCCCAATATTTAAAATATCAACATGAGAGTTGACTATCAGCTTTGGAAACCACTGAGTTGAGTTGCAAAGACTTGAGAACCTATGACTGCAAGTACCAGGCGAGCATATACAAGAGGAACTCTTCCTAATAAGGATATCCGTTTGTGTTCCAATCAACTATTGATCTGTCGGAATGGAACAGACGTTTCTAAGCCACAAACTATTGAATGTACACGTAAAATGTAGGTATATTAGGTAGCATGTTTTACTTGCAACTACACCTACCAACAAGATTTTAAAATATTTAGCTAATCAACAGGCTTTATCGCTGTGTCATCCACTAACTGTAAGTGATTCGCCATTATGTATGACAAAAATAAACGCCGTTTGGACTCCTTAGTATCCTGATAATTCGAAGAGCAGATTTGACTCGACTCTTACTTCTTTAACAGTGACTAATTGAGGGACAACAGACAACTCACAGACTGAACCAACACACCTGGAAGCATGAAAGGTGGCTCCGGTTCACTACATTGTGAACGAGATAACTAATGTTTTTGACAATTTATTACCTAAAGGAAAAGTGTAGAGGATACTTGTTTTGAGTAATGGAACTTATTAGTCACAAGGAAGATTAGAAGAGATTAGCTAGAAAGGCCTCTGGTTCTTACAACATAATAAAGCAATATTACGCGCACTAAATACGTACGTCGGAATCATCAGATCATTTACGTGACGGTCGTCATATCGCAATGATGCGATGAACTGCATTGAACTCCACGTTTTATTATTTAACCGTGTCACCAATAAGAAATCTGCATAACATCACGTAGTTATTATTAGATGAACTGAAGAAATGACATTCATATTCTTAGAAATTTCGACCAATTAATCATTACTAAACGAAATAAATTCGCGGTTACATGACGTAACTATAAACCCTTTTCTCATCCGTACAAATCTTGTAAAGAATTTTGCCATAATGATATTTAAAAAATCAATTTTTAGGTTTCTTTATCGTTAACTTTAAAAAACTCATAACATTGAAAGGTTTGTTATAGCCCAAGATTTTAATGCGTTTAACATGTAACGTGAATTCACTTTTTTGTTTACAAGTTTTGTGCGGATGAGAAAAACGGATAGTCCGTTTTCCTTACGAATATTTTATCTAATCTGATACTTTAAAGCATAATTGCATTTTTGCAGGGGATTTAGTCAGTGCATTGTGCTAAGAAAATCGAAGAATGAATTAATAATTTTCAAAATTATTCGCAACATTGGAAAATCGAACGATACAAATGTGGAACACAAAATACAGCAGTAACAATTTAAGCAATATACTCAATTAGACAAACTTACTGTTCATTAGCAAGATATTATGAAAAAAGATTCGCACTGAAATGTTGGATTCAAAGTTATATTACAACGTAGTACAATATTATTATGTAGTGCAGTCTACAAACCGGTCTCAACATTCTATTGGGCGCAGGGGGCGTTGCGTGAGTCACGTCACGTCCGCCCAGACACCTGACTCTAGAAGATACCGCAGTGTATACAAACAGCCTTGTTGTTATTATTGTTAAAACAGGTTTCATTGTTATTGAAGTGAAGTATGTATATTGATTAAAATAACTTGTGATTCACTGGTTCCGTTGTCGAAAGTGTTTTTCATGTAAAACAGGAATTTTAAGTTAAGAATAAGCATTGTCGATCACGCTGATAAAAATACTGAGTTTGTATCTCTGTAAATAAGTGAATTTTACGTGAATGTTTAGAGCAAGACCAAAACTTCGTAAAATCTTTGTAACATAATCATTTATACAATAAACTCCCTATAAAGTAGAAGTGGGCACAACTTTGTTGGTTAACGATAAAACTCACATTTTGTTCATCCACACCATATAACGATAACTTTCTATAACGATAAAAAAAATACTCATTCCCTCCACTTGCCTTATAAACTTATGTTTAAACTATATTTAAAGCAACATTTCTTGTTTATTTCAACTTCAGATACATATATAGTTAATAACAAACAACTTAGGATGTTACTACAGTCAAGATAAATATGCACTAAATTTATCAAAAAAAATACGCTTAAAGTGAAATGCTTTATGTCAGATCAATACAATTCAAGGGTCTCATAACCGTATGGAGATTTATTCCTGTATACTAGAAGTTTCTATGGATTTTAATTTGAATACATAGGACTTCAAAATCCAGCTGTCTTTTTGTTAGAATTGCTTTTAAAATGTATATACATAACAGTAACTCAGATTACCATAACATTCTATAACGCAAGCACAGAACTATTTCGAAAAAAATATTGTAAATTGTGTTTTGTTTTGAATTTTACGCGTCTTAGCGCGGTTAATGCCGTGCCTCCATAATAAACTACGGAACTGTTGAACACCCTATCTACATATTTGTATGAGTAGTCGTCTAAAAATACATTTACTAAACCTCGTTATTAGGTCGACAAAGAGATTTTGCGATGTCGCTTCCGCAATAAAACATACTCTTGTAACGTCAAAAAAGACAGAAGGAAAAAATATTTATTTCGGTCAGTGATTCATACATGCATATTTTTTTATTGATACCGGCATACAAGGCTCAGTGGATCTGCGTATGTTCATTTGTCAAATACTTTTTACCCTTTTTATAATCCGTTTTTCACATCTTGGCAATTTTTTACCATGCCAATAATTATAAAATGACACGGTTATCTTATAAAGCGCATTACAAGTTTAACACTTATGTCTGGTGCCGTGTAAACATTACTTCAATTTGCGAGATTTTGGAAAAAAATTACTGATATTAATGCGGATGTTATAGATGGGTGTGTGTTCATGCAAAAAGTTCTCAACGGGTCTGATTGAAACTTGGCACAGAAATGGATAAGACTGGAATAACACACATAAATTTTACCATACGCTGCATTTTGTCAGTGTACTAACCACGCGGGCGAAGCCGCAGGCGGAGATTAGTGTTTAACTAATAAAAAACGTACCTATTAATAAACTTTTAAATTATTATTTTGACATGCAAATTGTTTTCATGTCAAGATGAGAAATACCTATAATCGATCTTTGAGTTTTACAGTAAAGTATCAAATAATCAAAATTTAAGTAAATGATTCTAGTTTATTTATATGCGTATATAAAAATCAATGTTTATTTGTGAGTCTGTTTGTTCCTCCTTTGTAGACTCGAAATGGTAGCAGATAAATTTTTAGCAACTTAATTCAGAATTTTCTAAAAATATTTTGGTACCAAAATTATATCGATGCGTAGCAACGCGTCGGCTACAGCCAGTTTATATATATATAATTTTCATATACAAGAATCGTGTAATAAAGCAATTTGGGTTGTCCGGAAGAAATCACTTGTACACGATAAGACCGCCCATTGTGTTGTGGATAATGTATTATTTACTACTGTAAATATAGTCCATCTATACAAATGAAATTGGAGGGTCTGATTATAATATTAAAATAATCGCTTTTTACTAAATGTACATAACCCGGTACGTACCAAAAAAATATTGGTACAATTTTTGTGTGTTTGTTCCAGGTAATTTCCAGAACGGCTGAGCAAATTTTGACGGGACTTTCACGTGCAGAAAGCTAATCTAATAATGAGTAACTGAGGCTACTTTTATATTAAAATTATGAAATAATATACCGTACCAAAAATTCGGCGAGCTGAACAACAAATTTTTTGTTAAGTTTCAAGAAAACATGGACATAGTCTTATTTACTTTTCAGGATTTGTCTTCATTAATGTTATTAATAAACAATGCACTTATGACTTCTCCAGGAGAACAAAGAGAGGGTATCTGCAAAAAGCACATATTTACGAAATATTACGCATTAAATACAGAAACATCTAAATAAAGAGTTAAAAGCTGCGTACACCATTGCTTTTCCATATTATCATAAGAACGGTGCTGCAACCTCGATGGTAGGCAACGTGCAAGGTTTGAATCCCAGCAGGCATGTATGTATGTGATAGACGTATTGTTTTATCCACGCTTACTCACAAGAGGAATACGAATGTAAGCTTTCATTTCATTAATGATCTCAAAGCGATAGGTATAGTATAGGTATAGGTAGTGTGTATCCTTGCTCGCAGTCTTTTATTTATACCCCTCACAGCATAAAACACCTGAACTTGTAACGGGACAAAGGGTGTCTCAAGGCCGCCCCGCCGACAGATGTTACAAATATATACCAAAACGGGTTTCACAAGGCGCCCTTCCCCTTCCCTTACTCTTTATCATAGAAAACTTATAAGGATTTTCTTATAACATGGCTAGAAATTGGGTTTGAAACTGTCGCATACGCGTTGCTTCTGTCAGGGATGAAGCTGAAGCACTCAATGTCGAAATTGACGTTACTAAAAAAAAAATGTTCTAAATCGTGTTTTCTACAACCCTTTATTGGCCCAATACTTAGTACTAGTCTCTCCTCATTAATGAGGAGATTATGTATTTTTGGGTATTGACAACAAACGCGCTTAAAGGTAATGATCTGACGGATCACGGAATAAATTAATCTAAAATTTTAGGAAACCTGTTATTTTAAATTAGAATACGAGAATCTTGTGCTTTATATGTTATATATGGGTAAATATTTAAATATGTAATCGAACCGAATGACAAGACTTGACGTATTGGGTTTTATTAGTAAAAGAATGGATTTATCATTGTTTTGTGTTCGTAATTAATGCGTGCTCATGTGATTTTTCGGATTTTGAAAGCGTCATTTGCTTTTCTTAGTGTGAAATGGTTTAGCTCACCAAGATTTATTTCAGTAGATTACACCTGTGCTATGGACAGGTTATTACTGGATATTGTTTGGTGATAGTGTCAAGCTACACTCGATACTTTAGCGCTTAGCTTTGTCTATCTGCCTGTCCTCGTTCATATCGAAACCACTAAACGGATGTAGACAAATTTTTATCGCGAAATAATACTAGAAGAAGTTCAAATAGGGTTTCAAAGTTTGTATAGAAATTCAACATCGTCGAATATAAAACCATAAATTCTTGTATTTATAATTTACACACGTGATAAAAATTAAATAAATATTTGTCTTTCGTTTTTGAAATTTCGACCTGTGGAGTTATGAAATTAGGGATAAAAACTGCTCAACATGGCCGTAGTCGCGAGAAAAGTTAGTCCTACTAAAATTATAAATGTAAAAGTTTGTGAAGATGGATGTATCTTTGTAACTCCATCCCGCAAAAACTACTGGACAGATTTTAATGAAATTTAGTTCAAGGATAGATTATAATTTGGAATAACACATGGACTACTTTTTATCAACATGCCACGCTGGCGGACCCTACTTAAAGTCTATACACATCCGTTAACCCAGGGACATTACTAGCGAACAACGTAATTGCATTTGTCAATGTCACCTTAAGTCATGTAAACTAAGCGTCAACTCGCCCAATGTGACAGTCAACGGTCGCCCGATCTTTTGTCCTTTATCGAATGTCGCTATTTTCAAACTTTTATTTGAGTCATATATTACGTATGTAGTTGAATTTCAACCGTAATTTAATACGTCACAAGGTTAAAATGTGATCGATAGTGCTTAAAATGACAAACGAAAGTGTGTGTCAAAAACACGGTAGTATGCGTACTGTATTGATTTATTAATTTAATTTCTAACAGACTATTAAATACAATCTTGGCTTTCTGCACTCCTTCTCCATTTAAACTGTAACTGTGCCAAATTTGATAGTGCTCCGTTCGCGTAATATTCACAAATGGGGAGTACAAAGTATTTGCTTCCCATATTAAATATACATGTTACTCTCTTACAAGCTGATTTAGATTCTTTTCTCTTACTTACTTCAATTCATATAGCCATAAGGCACACTATGAGTACAGGTGTTTCTTCGTTGTTCGTTCCCCGTACGAATCTTTAGGTATGGAAAAAATTGTGACATTTCGTGACTATTGAGATTGTTGAGCTCCAGAATAAATAAGATGCACGCGTAAAAAGGATTTATAAATAAACACGCCTATGAATTTCCCCATAAATTTAGTCCAATAAGTTAACAGTATTCAGTACAGATACTAGGATGGCATAACTTTCAGCATAGTTTAAATTGCAAAAAACTACATCATTAAGAAAATATTTGTCCCTAAATACAAGCAAGTAAATTGCCCTACCACCATCCCTTGATGGTAGGCCTTCCAATAGTAAAGTCAAGATTGAACTAGCTCAGCAATTTGTAACAGCTCCTGGTGGCCTAGTACATCACCACTACCCGCTATAGAGGTTACGATTGAATAAAGGACCAGGTCGGACCAATACCAGGAACATATAAATTCAACCATCTCGTTCAAGGTATACGTCAAATCAAAGACTCGTGGCAATCAACCTACAACGCGAATTATTATTAACTTTTCACCATCACTATTTGACGTCATTCGATGTGAATAAACTACCAGGCGACCACGTGTACAAAGGAGTTCATTTGGCGAGCGTCCGAATCCAACAAAATTAATCTTCTTTCACTCCAGATGAAAATAAACCTTATCACCGAGAGACAAGGCAGTCTCTGACATTGCATTAGTATTCGCCGTTCTTAGTACACAAAATCATGGGAATCAAATGTCTATTAATACATGTCTTCCTGGTATGAAGTGGTATACTTACCGGATAATTTTGCTACATTCACTTGGACACAAAATTGCAAATAATAAAGATGCGTTCATCGAAATGTTTGTTTCTTAGCAGTTGACTTTACATACATACAAAGTATACCAGTTAGTATAAGATACGCTATAAAAAAATTAAAAAAATTTTGAGGTCTATATAAAACCTCGATAATGTAACCCTACGTGTGAAAAAATATACCAGAAAAAAATCCTTATATCGCGTACGCTACGGAAATTATTGACAATAGAGCAAAGTGATGTACTACAATTTTATAGAGGATAGGAATCCGCTACACCATGTGTAACTGTTACAGTTATGTCACAATAACTACTTTTTTCTGGTAACTGGTTCTTCCGAAGCGAGGACAGTTTCAAGTCCTGCATAAAAAGAAGGACTCACGAAATGCAACGGTATCTATGACATACAAATAAAGACAAAACAAACGCCACAATGGCGTCATTCAAATATTTTGAGGTCATATAAATATTAGTTTATCCTTCGATAATCAGACCAGTCAATTTAATTAGAAGTAATATTATTGAATCGCGGAAGATTTTAGTGTCGTGAAGGATTTTTTCTCCCTGTTTTATATCCTGTCTCATATTCCCACCGTCACCCTGGGTTGGTTGAAGAACGCTAATAGACAGTCAGAACTTCGTCAAACTATTTTTACGAAGTTACAATAAAAATAAATAAATAACTGGGTTTATTCGAATATATAAAACACACAATATTATAGAACTTGAGTACAAAATATAGAAACATGTTTGAAGCCAATTCTGAGCGCATTATCAGGTCAAACTTATCATAAAAATGTATTGTCATCAGGACGAAAGGTTTATGCAAAATTGAAGCTAGTAAGAAGTAGTGTAAGAGGAAGTGGGTCTAATTAAGCTTGTAAGATTTCACTTAATCACTTAAACTGATATACAAATATACGAACATATACTGTAAGTTAAATAAAAGCTTGTAAAAAAGAGATTATAGTAGAAGCGCGAGTTATATCTTTAGGAGCATAGCACCCACATTGTACCTATCGGCGCCAGTTCTTACTGAAACTACTGGGAACGAAACACGTCTTGTGTCTTCTTTTATATAAGAACTGGAATAAGTTACCCGCGTCAGTGTTCCCGTACGATTTAAATGTAAATGTCTTCAAAACAAGAGTGAATAGGTTTTTGCTG
>DWJZ01008212.1:0-11514 GCA_018249125.1 Asbolis capucinus
TTTCACATTTGATTAAATTCCTAGGATATTATTACCATTGTTAGCTGTTTGTAAATGCATCTGTCCAACTACCACCTTCTTGCTTGGGTGGGCCGCCCGATAGCGTAGCGTTCTGGCTATGGTTTTATGTACCAGTTCTCTTCTTCTTTCTCCCCAATCTCCTTCTGTGATCTGCAGTTAAAAGACATCTTGGTTCACCCAGGATACGTTAGTATCAAAACTGGCACCGATTATTTCAACAATGCTTCCATCGTTTAACTTCTTCGTGAATGTGGTTCTTCTTCCTGGCAATACGTTAGTAACACCCCAGTCTGGTTTTGAATATATCCATGAGCGGTAGTAATTAAACGTTAATGAACGTCAAGTAGATATCAAATTACTTTTTTACATATTCCTCGCATTAATTTATAAAAACTCCCATTTAATATAATGAGAACATTACACCATAATATGATATTCATGTGACATATTATGTTCATAACCACCTATTCTCCTATCCTATCCTAAATTGATAGGAATAACCATAATACTTGTAATAACACCACATAAAAATGCCCCCTACATTTTTAACACCAGGTACTATATCGTCAAGTAAAGTTGTCTTTTTAAATGTTCTTTAGGGCAGTGTCACACAACAAGCGATATGAGTGATAATTTGCAAAATAAGCATTTATTTGTCCATAATCTATCCTAACAAGTTTGAGTCTAAATGCAGCTTTAAAAGAATATTAATGCTTTGTTTATTTCTTTTCTTTGGTCAGGTTATACCTTAAATTTCTTACTATCAGAAACGACGCCAAGCATTAATTCATTTTGAGTAAAAAAAAGTATAAAAGATCTGGGAGCATGAAAGTGTCCGAAGGCGAATAAAAGAACGAAAAGGCACGACAATAACAATATTTTCTTAAAGCCGTTCGGGATATTTTTACGCCCTGAAACTTCGTTATTCGTTTCGTGGTGAATCGGGAACTCTTTTTAATCTCCTTGCCAATATCTACGAGATAATAAACAGTTGAGGCACAAAGAAAAGCGATTCTATTAAAAACATAATACGTAGATGCACAAGTCTTACAACTTATGTATTTCTTTCCCAAAAAACGTTATAAAATCAAAGGTCGAATTCAAAGGGCAAATCCACACAGTAAAATAATGTATACAGGGATAGTTAGTGCGCCCAACACTACTTTTCATCGACACTTTCCTCCAGTTGGGATCAATATCAAGCATTAACTTATTCTACGTAAAAAAAATTGTCGATACAGAAACCACAAATGTAATAAAAACATTATATTAGACGTATTTTGTTTTATGTGATTTTTCTTTGCGCGTTTAACAAGTTATTATTGATTTTGTTTACAATTCATTTTTATAGCAGAACACCTACGTTCAGAGAGTTGTGAATTTTTTTACATGTTACGTTTTATTTAATATTTATTTGAATACTTTATTACATCTATACCTTATGTAAAAATGTACCAGTACAAAGAGTGGACATAGCACAATACAAGAGCGGTCATAATGATTTCTACCAGGTAACCCAGAAAACTGATGGAAAAATAACAGGTGAGCGGTATACAAACTCACGAAAGCATGATTTTGTAGAGATATTATTATATGATGATTAGGAAAAGCGAGTACAGAAACGTTACGTACGAAAAGAAGGCAGAAACCTTGGATTATCGCTTAGGACCTTGAATTTCGCCCAGATCATTCCGACCTGGCATTTGAAGGACCAACGCTTATCGCTTTTCGTTACTGGTGTATCTAATACCTTATTCATTGAGTGTGATTGCTCTTTAAATATAAGCTGTGGGCAGGAGTCATCAACTTTACACACTAATATATAGAATATACTTAAAAATAATGACACAAAATGGCGACTATATATTATGTCTTACTCATAGATCAGTGATAAAGGCGTGTTCAAAATGTGCTTTTTAATTAAATTAGCCGACAAGTGAGCAGACCAGCGAGCTGGTGGTAAACAGTGCGGCTAACAAAAATACGTAAAACCATGACCAAAATTATCTATACAGAGAAAAGATTTGTACGTTTAAGGAGAATAGGCTCCAAAATACTACGCCCATTTGATTATTTTTTTAGTTTGAATTTACTTTATCTATTATGAATATAGCTATAAAATATTTCCAAAAATCTTAGCAATCTGTTTGCAAAATGCGATAGTGTAACGTGTAAAAAAAATACAAAAAAAATTATAATCTATGCGCTGCGAAAATTATTGACAATAGAGCAAAATTGTTTACTACAGTTTTATAGAGGACATCAATATCTACAAATAAGTCGTAAATACCATGTATCTAACTCTTACAGTTATGTCACAATAACTACTTTTTATGGTCAGCTCTTCCGAACCGAAGCGGGGACAGTTTCTAGTTACCAATCTAATGTTGGGTAAAATGTTCTGGCCCCCAGTCCTCTAACCTGAAATGGACAGGTAGCCTAACTCAAGTAAGAAACAAGGCTGGGCCTGGCTACTGTGTACCTGATAAAAATAGGCCTCCGGCTAAGTGCGCTATCTGAAGCACCGAAATGCTCATGAATATCTTATCAAAATAGATGTAAAGTTATTCGACACGTTTTTGTATTTACTTCTTCTCTGTCTCTTCTATTATTTAAATTTTATTATATTCTGGGGTTACCCACCTTCAATGGATGTGTATTTTAAATGTAACTAAAACAAACCGGTATAATTTAAAGTAATTATGTTGTTAAGTTTAACATTTTTCAATACTATTTTCATAGAATAATGTTCGTTAATAAAGAAATATACACGGTTTCTGATCGAATTAACTTCAATTATGCAATTTGTATTATAATAAATAATTACTTGTTATAATAACCGAGGATGTGACGGTCGATTCACTTTTCAAAAGTCGTAGCGATATCGTAGATACTTTGTTGAAACGCAATTTGTTATTCATATTCGCAATTCGAAATTTCAACTGTATTTCGACCATATAAAGTAGAAGTTCTATTGAAGTGCAGTTAATATAAATGTGATTACAAAATTCCAGCTGGACTGGAATCGAACGATTTCTGAACTAGATTTAATTTAAAAACGTTTGTTAAAACAAGAGTCAGTAGTAGTAGCAGTAAGAAAGTAACAATTTATTTACAATATTTAACCCAAATAAACCAACAAACTAATATACTAACATACAAACATACCCCGCAAGTTTAATAAAAGCCTACAATAATGAAAATTAAGCGCCTGATGAAAATGTGTAGCAATTAATTTGCACGCGGGTACTTAATTATATCAGCGTGGCCTGTAATAACACTTAAAATTATTTATAACTTTTCAGAAGTTAACAAGAATAACTATGCTCTAAATGCCAGAAAACTGGATTTAACAGAATCGGTCAAACATAACTTTCAGAAAGTATCATCTGTTATTTAAGAAAATCTTGATAATCTGTATTAATCATACAATGTCTATAGTATTACTACAAAACATATAAACTAAATAAAATTAAACTCTCAATATAGACTAAGTAAAACTTAAATCTATACTAATATTATAAAGAGGAAAGATTCGATTGTTCGTTTAACGCTCAGAAATTAGTAGGCCGATTTACAAAATTCTTATACTATTAGAATCCGACATTATCCCTGATGAATATAGGCTATAAAATCATTTCCGAAACGTTAGGTCTCCGTATGAAAAATGCAATACTGCAAAACCAAAATAAAACCATAGATTAGGTAGAATGCGGAAATTATTGGCAAAAATAATGTACGACAGTTTTATAGAGGACATAGGAAATAACTCCGCGATACTGATCGTCTAACTGTTACAGTTATGTCACAATAACTACTTTTTTTGGTGACTGGATCTTACAAAGCGAAGTGAGGGGAGTTGCTAGAATACTAAAATTATATTTAAATTATGTCATCGAAAACTTTGGGTAGGCCACAAAACCCTCCACCAGTCCGCAAGCTGCATGGTGGAGTCTACTCTTGACCTTCTCAGTATGAGTTAGCCCACAGTAGTGGCCCATCAATGGGTTGTGGTAGAATCCCTCTCCTTTATAACTGACAGTGACATTACGACACGAATAGTTACGCAGAACTGAAGTTAATTTGACTGAGGCATCAGCTTTTACGTTCCTCGTATAATTTATGGTCGAAAACATAGAACAAGCTTCATTACTCCTATACAAAGGTTAAATACAGAGAGTATTTAATATACCGTCTGGTAGGTAACCAATATTATAATGCGAAAGTATTTCTGTCCGTCTGTTTATTACTTTCACGCCTACTACTGGACCGATTTTGATGATAATATAAGAAATAGAATAGAACTTGAGAAAAAATATAGGTTATTTTTGATCGCGAACATTATTTTTTAAGGAGATGAAAGTTACTTGGATGGATGGTTACCCATCCAGGGTAGATGTTTGTTACTCCTTAATTCAAATACTACTAAACCGCTTTGGATGAAATCTAGCACAAAGATAGATTATAGTCTGGAATAACATATAGGGCACTTTTTCTTAACGTACCTACCACACGAAAAAATCCGCGAGCAGATTCTAGTCGATGATAAAAGTAAAAAAGTACTTGTGCTAGCGTTTTCAAAATTTAGACTTGTCTAAGTTTGAAATCTGTTTCACGGACGCAGTCGCAGGTAAAAGCTAGCGAGTCATAAAATTTAATGACATTCCACCTCAGCAGAGTGGCGATCGCATGATACGCAATTTTAGCGATCCGTACGATCACCGCTTTATGAAATATAAAGGTGAATTTCGTTACTGCTTTTTACGACTTTTAGAATGCGACTCTCTGCCTTTCTGTACAGTACTCTGTTACATGTAACAAGATAATTATGATTTGTTTACGTTAAATAATTTAGCGCTTGATCACGATACCTGGTATTAAGTGGCGATGTAGAACATGACTTGTAATGTTAAATATATCTAATGTTAAGTAATGTTAAGTAAACTTGTAATGTAAGTAACTTGTAATGTTAAGTATATTAAATAAATTTATGAAATCCTTAATACTTTCATTTTGATACTGTGTACATATTGTGTTAAGACATTTTCTGGTATATTTAAAAATCTTTTTAAGATAAGTTCAGCTGCGTACTTTGTATCACATAAGTAATTTTTTATATTTCAATTATACATTTGAGTACACGTGGGTATATTTATTAATAATAGGAATGAATAATAAATATTATATATAAATAATAGGAATGAATGAAATTTTATAGCAGATTGACATAATATATGTATTTTGAAATATGTTTTGGTTTATTTAAACTAAAAATAAAAACAAGCAATTCATTATTTTTAAGTTATATCCACCCGCGAGTTCGTCTTCATGGTACATTGATTAAAAGTAATTTATGTGTTATTCCAGACTATTATCCATCTCTATACCAAATAACATTTCAAATTCGTTCAGTAGCTTTTGCCTGAAGGAGTACCTAATAGACAGCCACTCATCTATTCATCCATCTTCTAAAGTACATTAATCGTTAGACCTTTTACAGAAAATCTTCCACGAAAAGAAGTAATTTTAATAACCGCAACATTGAACCTCTTGATTACAAATAAGTTGGGTGTTTTTGCGGTTTTAAGACTCGCTTTTTCGTCGACTAATCGCTCTGCAGAAACGCCACCTTAACAAAATTGTCCCGTAATTATTTTAAACGTTTTAACTTCATATTTAAGGCGAAGCAGCGGATATATATTTATATCTGACGACGACCCAAATTATGAAATAATACCATTTAAGTTACAGAAGGTGTAAGATTTTGAAGTAATTTGTTTACGATGTATAGACATTAATTTTGTTTTCATTGTTGTTAATTTGGTATTAAAATTGCAAATTTCATGTATTATAGCGGTTGTAGGTAGGGTTGCCAACCGTATTATATTATATAGTACTGTATATCGGGACTCCTTAATATATATTATTCAAAAAATATATAGTACTACGCAAAAATACCTTAAGTAGAAACATCAGTGTTTATATTTGGCAGCAATAAAACACATTCTAAATTTTTTTAACTCGCCTTTCATTCGACTGCCGTAACGAGTGTGTGCGTGATACAAAAAAAAAATAAAAAAAAATTTACAAATGTCACTTTTTTTTATTCTCTCCATAAAATAGTATATTTTTTGAAGCGTACTATATTTTTTATAATCTTTAAAAAAAAATACTATATTCAAAAAAAGAAACGTTGGCAACCCTAGCTGTAGGGCTTTTTCGTGCATTTATTTGATGATATGTTTTGATGAAACCGGGACTTTTAGTGTTAAAAACGGGACGAGTTTGAATTAAGGACTTGAATATTTCGTTTCGTTATATATTTATCTATTATAGGGTAGAAAAGTTATAGTCGCGGAACCAGTGAACAGTTCGTTTGCTGTGTTCGTTCTAATCGAGCTACTCCCGAAGTTTTTAAACGAGGAGTTGGGACCAAAGTGAGTCTTTCAAAAGTTTCGAAAAGTTTCTATCGAAAGGTAGTGCATCTCACTTCGCAGGAGCTTAGTGATTTAGTTACAAATTTTATATAAAAATATGTATGTATGTTAGTCTGTCAGGTTATGTTATGTCTGTTATGTTATGGGCCAAGATTCCTAAACTAAAATTGATAAATAAATAAAAATTAATATACCTACAGTAAGAGCATTTTTATATATCTTATATATACAAATATATATTATTTTGTATATACCTAATATATATATTATTTTGTATATAGTAGTGAATACTAAACATTTTAAATCTAAACGGGTACTCACGATTTATAGCATATATAATAAGGATGTCGCAAATAAATAGCTGTGAAGTCGAAATCTAGAATCTTAAAAGTTTTTCCAAAAATACACTTTTTTTTTATTAATGTTTTTTTTTATATTACTAAGGTTGCTGAACGGATGGATGGATGAATATCACGAAGCAATTACTTCTGAATTTTGTACGAAACCCTTACAATAGAATAGGGTCGTGCATACACACCATCTGAGGCCCATTATAATATATTAGATAGGGCCCCAAGAAAATCGCTTGTAATTTAATTTTAATAAATCCCCGAAATGGCTCCACAAATATAATATTGAGTCTATTGAGTAACATAAATATAATTTTCATAAATATTAAATAAATCTGCAGGACTACTAATATTGTAAGTGTGAAAGTTTGTTAGGATGGATGTTTCTTACTCTTTCACGCAAAAAGTACTGAACAGATCTGGGTGATATTTTTTTATTCAATAAATTAGTGCTTGACCACAAGCCTGGTGGTAAGCAGCGGTGGTGTCCAGGTGGTTAAGCGTACTAATTTAGTAAAAACCTATTTACTCTTGATTTGAAGATATTTACATTGTAATCGAACGGGAACACTGACGTGGGGAGCTTGTTCCAGACCTTCGCGGTACGCATTAACACAGACATAGTCTGGCTACACATAGGCTAACTTTTATCAACAAACCACGCGGTCAAAAGCATTGGGCAGATATTACGCTTCTGAACATATTTTTTTGGAATCTACCACCGTTTCGAAAAGGTGCTTTAATAAGGAAAAGAAACGGCGAAAGAAACTCCTCAGATAACAATGAATAAAATATAATAATAAATAAAATAATAAGTAATATCTTTTTGACATGTCTTTTGACAGTCTGTTTGACATGTCTTTTGACATCAGTTGACCCGTCTGCTTCCCTGCTTGCTTATCACATAAAGACCACGGATCGAATCAGTATAATATAGTAGAACAAAATTCTATTAAAAAATACATGGTATTAATTATCTAATTATTTGCTAACAGTATTTGATTTGGCTAAAGAAACACTTTAATACAATTAAATAGTAAAATAAAAATTTAATATCATTTGCTACGGTGAAGGAAAACATCGTGAGGAAACCTGCACGCATTAGAGTTTTCGATAAAGTTCTCAAAGATGTGTGAAGTCCACTAATCCGGACTTCGTCAGTATGCCTCACATTGTGACCTGAGCTCAGTAGAAGGACAGAAGAAATAGCTAGGTATATACAGAGATCGATATAAAAACAAAGACAATACTTAAAATAAAACTTAACCACAGAGAGGTACCATATTGGGATTTACGCACACATTAACAAAAACGCAATATGAACGGATAGTTATTTCAAGTTTACACCGGGATATTATAAATATCCCATAACGAATTAATCCCGGTTTAGAACCTTATTGCAGAGGTATAAGAGTTGTTTTTGCCTGCTTTGTATACCAAGAAACAGTGGACGACGTCGGCAACGAACAAAAGTTGCAAATTGACCGGCGCTTGCGCATCTGGGGTGAGACTAGGGTTGTCAGCTTAATGTAAACTTATTTATAATAGTGTAGGATATAATATATATATATAAAAAACTATTTTTGTTTGTGAATTTGTTTGTCGTTTATAGACTCAGAAATCCTACAATTTAAATAGATAGAGCACTAATGTCTTTAGCGACTTTGTTTAGAATTATGTAGAAAAGGTTTTGGTACCAAAATGATATCGATCGGACATATGGTTAATGAGTTAGCTACGCGCGTCGGGTGCACCTAGTTGTCATTAAAATTTATAATTAACTTACTTTTTCCTTCGACTACGTCTGCACGATACAGTGAGCTTACATCCTGGTTTCCTTTACGCGCTAACCGTTAAACAGATTAAGATGAAACTTGGCACCCAGATATACCACATCAAGGAAATAAACATAGGATAGATTTTATTCCGATTCTAGATTCCCCTGGGATAATGTGCACGTTTATTTATTAACGACATAATGTGGAACTTGGAACAGAGATTATAGTCTAAAATAACACATACTACTTTTTATTAACACATGACAATCAGAAACTAGTTCCTAAATAATTGGATAAATTATCTATAATTTTCCAGAACTTCTTAAAGTGACAACCCTAAGTGACGTACATGCCAATGCGCATAGATCATTGCACGCAACACACACACAAAAATCATAATGAACTATCATTGTTAGTTAGCTCGTAAATTTTGATTTCTATAGTCGCTTTCTTATGAGTAGATACGTAAAATTGCATTTTATGTAGCACGTAATGTTCTTGTGAGTCCATGTCAAAAGGTAGTAAATTAAAAATATAAATTTATTAGTATTGAAAATTTTACACGAGTTACTTATCACTTGTGACAGTTTAGGATAACCTGAGAACTCCACTCCTTTCTCCATATTCTCAAAGGGTGATCTTCCAATCCGCACTAGGCCTGCGTGGTCTAAGGTGTCTCTCACATCGTGAGAGACCCAAACCCAAAAGTGGGACATTGAAGGGTTAAGTATGTTAAGTTAAGGTTACATTTAGTTTAATTAATGTTATCCCATGATATAGGAAGACCTACTTCGGGAGTTTTTTTATGTAATGAGCAGTCAAACGGTTCACCGGTAATTAATTACCGCAACCAACCGAACTGACACGTTTACCATGTTTTGTTTGACTGAAAAAAATGATAAAATAGCTTTAAAGTCGAATCTTTGAAAATTAGAGTCATATTTGAACCTAGAACCTACCGTTCGAAAGATCAACGTTCAAAACGAAACCACTTGCTTATTAAATAGGTTAAGTACGAAACTCAGAAACAACGTTGTACACCAACGATCCCATCCCGTATCAATTACCTATATTCAGTACGCGTATAGTTCAGTAGCGATCCTATAATTATACTTAACCGGGAACCGAACGCGGGCGATCAGCGATATTAAATAGTATGTAGGTGTTTCGAGTACCGGTGAGTTCATACAAGACCACGGAGCCTCCCTATGCATCTGATGGCTGATGATGGGATGGGGTAAAACCTCACTAAACCCGAAATCTCTAGGTTCGGGAATCTTATGAAGATTGGAAATATACACAATCCTCGACAAAAAAAAGGATGTTTCGAGAAAAATGGAAAAACAGGATTAATATGACTAAGCTTTTGAAATTGGACTGTTATATTCAATTACGTCATCAATATAGTCACGATGATTTACTTATTTACGGATAGGTACTCACGATATTGTCTAGTAGAGCTGTGACCGTTATCCACGCAACTGGGTTGAAACATCGACACTGCACTCAAAGTTTCATCAAACTCAGTTCAGTAGTTTAAGCGTGGAATAGTAATAGACACACAGGCACTTTCGCGTTTACAATACATATAGGTAAGGATAAAAGCATTCTAAAAATCAAGTTTTTATTGAAAGAAAAAATCAAATTTCATATTTTTTATCGTTAACCATTGAAGAATTTTCTAAAGGAAATGAAATGAAGACGGTTTACGTCGGTGACGAAAGTCAAAGTTTTACAAGACAAAATCCAAATCAACAATACAATAAATAACAAAATTAATAAAACAAGGTTTATTAAAAACACCAGCTTTCGTTAGAGGTATGTACATAATAAAAAGAAACACAAAATTCCATAACTGTATTATTAACCGTTGAGGAGTTCCCTTGTCTGGAGCAAATCCTGAACGTAATATCAGGTCATGCTTGTCATAAAAATGGATCGTCATCAGGATGAAAACTTTATGCAAAATTTCACCTCCGTAGTGAAAGAGGTAGGTAGGTTAGTGGGTCTAATGAAGCTTGCAAGATTTGACCAGTACACTTAATAAACAAAAAACTAATATACAAACATACACTGCTAGTCAAATAAAAGCTTGTAAAAATATTCTTTGACAAAGCCTTAAGTCTCCAGTCATCGGCTATATCTGTACATTATACATACCATAATACATAGTATTATAGTACACGCTTATAAAATACATTTTAGAACTGGACCTACATGCAAATTTTCAGCTCTATACACAGACTGGAAGTGGTTCTAATGAAGCTTTCAAAATTTGACCCTAACATACAAACTTGCAACTAAACTGTAAGATCAACGACAGTAGACTGTAGACTTTGTCCTGTTTGTAGACTTGCGGGTCCTTCTGAACACAAATCCCACAAGAGTGACAGGGTTTTGTCGTTCCGTTTCAAAATTCCTACGACTGCCTTTCCGCATCAGATCAACTCTTTGACATAATTATTGCATTGTCATCCAATTTCATAGTCATCAATGACAATTCATATTATCTATATATAAAAAAATCTGTTTTTGTTTTTGAGTTTGTTTCTTGCACTGATGACTTTAGTAACTTTGTACAGAATTCTCTGTAAATGGTTTTGGTACCGTAATTAAATACATATGGTTGATGATTTGATGTGTAGCAACGCACGGCGGGTACTGCTAGTGTTATATATATATACTATATAATGACTATGACGTATGTATTTCATAAAAATAATGTCAAACAAGGTTTATTAAAATATTTAAAAACACCAGTTTCAGTTACCTATAGATCCCAAATACAAAGAATTGCACAAAATTTCATAACTGTATTGTTAACCGTTGAGGAGTTGCCTTGTCTGAAACCAATTCTGAACAAAGTATTAGCTCATGCTTATCATAAAAATGCATTGTCGTCGGAACTGTAGCAGTATGCAAAATTCC
>DWJZ01008213.1:0-11514 GCA_018249125.1 Asbolis capucinus
GTTAAGGTTACGCTGTTTCCCAAGACCTCCTCATTCAGGCGCTTAGGAGATCCTAGAGGGTTTTTAGTGGGTAGACGGGTGTCTTCCCCCGGAGTCTCACATAACCTATCCTTGTCCCCGAGGGTGGGTATGCATAAAGCATTTCCCCTAGAGAAAAAAAAAGGAGATACAAATTCTTCATTATAGCAAATAAAATCATAGCTCTTTGTAATCACTTGACTGTGGTGGAGGCGTGAAGAAGGGCGTGTTGATTTGGGGGATTTGACAATATTGATTAATTTATATTTAGCGTAACCGTAAATTTACATGAATTTTCATAGAGATGAGCAGTTTAGGTAATAATGGCGATAAGTACATATATTCTGAAAGTAATGAAATGAGTAGACGAGCTGAGTTCAGATTGTAAATTCAGAGTAATTCAAACTCGAACTCAAACCTCTTTATTGAATTAGTGTATACGAGTATATACATTTCTGACTCTACGTGTGTACTAAAATAACGTTAATAGATGGCGAAAAAATATTTCCATTCAAACTTTAAGGGCAAAATATATATACACAATTGGGGGATGAGGAATCGATTTACAATAATCCTATGACCATGATCATTTACTCGTAGCATCACATGTCTACTCGTTTAGCTTAAAACACAAACATATAAGCGAACGAGGCATCTAGTAGGCTAATGTCGTTATCGAAATACACTAAACTAGGGATCGGAAACCGGCGGCCCGCGGGCTGCATCCGGCTCTTGAGCCATTGTGGAGCGGACCAGGATCTAATTACTCGATTATGAAATCCTCCCTGTTTCCTGTGATCCTCCCGACGACTACACATAAAATGTGGCCCGCACATACTGTGGCACTCATATAAGAAAAGGTTGCCGACCATTGCAATGGCTTTAACTAGAATGCGTGCAAATTAATTTGTACGAGGCATTATAGAGGTAAAGCGTGAAAGTTCAAGAGGGCGCGATGCTCGTGTCAGCGCGCGAAGGTTAGAGGTATGCATTTTTTATATAACCGTTGTAGAAAGATAGTTGTTGGTTATTAGTAGGTGAACTGAATTGGCTAGCGTATCTTTTGCTGCACGTAGTATAGTCGCCGGTAATCTTTGAGCAAAACGTGACTTAGTGGAGGTAAGTTTGAGCGTCGTGCAATAACGAGAAATAAAAGTGGGTACACTTTTTTATTAAACATTATAATAGACAGGTTTATATAGGTTATAGTTTCTCTGCGAAAAAGTTAGTTGAATATATTCTCTTTCTGCGGAATTTTTTTAAGCAATATACATATGTCGAACTCCATTTTGTCTTCTTGTCTTTTAAACCTACATGGTCATGGCAAAATTTTATAAAACAATTAACTAACAATGATAACAATAAATCAAGAAACAACAAAGTCTGCAAAATTTATTAACAAAAAACTTCATCAAGGAACACTTTAATTGCACGCAAGTGTATTCGGGAGCTGGTCGACTTATCCACCACTCGAGCCCTTCATACAACATGATCCCGAAAATCGGTTGTGCACAGACAAGATTGTTTGTTCAAGATTCTTTATCAACACCAACAAAAGAATTTGGTACAAAAAGCGGACTTAATGCTAAAAGCATTTCTACCAGTCAATTTTAGAGATGTGCAGAGACAATTGAACGCGGTAAAGTAGAAAGACAGAAAGTAAAGCAGTTATTATAACATACAGAAAATAAATAAACATAAAAGCAATATAGAGGAAAACATATAATATATATATTTAAATTAAGAACTAAATGATGAAGAGAAAATAAAATTACATCTCACTTACTATTACATATCCCACTAACATACATATAATATATTAAGAATGGATTTTTAATATCATATATAATCAGCTCAAACTCCTTTTTTAAAAGAATATTTGGTGTGGTAAGGTGTGCCGTGCGTGGTGTAACCTCTCTGAGGCCGCTGGGCATTGCGTTCTAGAGCCGTATTAATTTGCTTACGAGTGAAAATAAAAAAAAACCTCAGTTAGGTTTTTTTACCACTAATATTATAGATGCGTATGTTTGTAAGAATAGATATTGCATCTTTCACGTAAAGACAACTGAATGAAATTTGATATTGAGATAGATTGTCTGGGATAAGTCTGGGATAACATGTAGGCTTCTTTTGCGGCTTACTTTTCCTTCAGCTTTCTTCCTTCTGAAAGTTCACAAAGGTGTGTGAAATCCACCAGTTCACACTTGGCCCGTGTAGTGGACTATGATTCTTACCTCTAATATTGTGAGTGACTGAGCTCTGCAGATGGACTTAAGGGATGCAGTGACGAGTCCGTAGGAGACATCACATTCAATATTATAAAGATTTTTGGGTTAGTACCAACGATCGACGAAATCGAATGAATTAAAAGCATCTCAGAAAGGGTTACATTAAAAAAACGATTTCATTATGAATTTCTATTAGCTAACCTTCTTTCGTTATAAATTACATGTTGAATATCGATGGCATACATAGGAATAGGATCTATGGATACATAGGACTGTATTAGGACCATAAAATTATAACTTTCCAGCACAGGCTCTCGAAACTTCAACTTGATATATTTTGCATAGCCTACAAGCTTATGAAACATAGTTACATAGTTACTATGGCACGTATTTACTATATGTAACAATTTCAGTACATGTCCTTAATTATAGTAAAAGAAGCGTTTAACATAAAAGAAGTGAAAAGGCTCAAATTTTTGCATTGGCCCTTACATAGGAGTCAACTATATCTGGATAGAGCGTATATGTATATTTATTGCAATTTAAAATATAAAGCAGCCAAAACTGATAGCTTTATGTGTCCAAAGAACGAAAGCGTTCTTGGAGTTTGTGCAACTAACAGTCACTTATCCTACCGAGAGAGCCTTCTTTTGTTAAACATTTCCGATTACTTTAATCGATACAAGGCCCCGCACTATTTTAGAAACCATTTTAGCTATTCGCTTATTTGTTGCTAATTTTCTTCGATACGCAAACTTGCAAAGTTGCAAGTTTATTTTATATACAGTTTAAAGTACTTCATTAAAGTTCGCCAAGAATGTTTCACAGAGTAGCCGATATTGACCATAAAACGTTTATAGGTTAAGCCATAAAATTGCAAGAGTTCAGAACAGTATGAGGTAGGCAAGCGGGTTGAAATTGTGACTTTATTTTGAAAAATACCAAAGAAATTATTCGAATAGATTAAGATTGTATTTAATAAGTAAATTAAAGTATTGGTATTCCTCAATAAAAAACGAACAGATTCCTTAAAATATCAAGATTCAATTTGTCTGTTTGATTTGTCTGTATGTTGATGACAGTCAATAAAAAATTATTTGTGGAAATCACAGATAAACAAGCTTCTAACACACATGATGGTAAGACTCTGTCGCTCACAAAAAGACAGATGTCATCAGTCATAAAAGATGTACTAACTACATATACTCGGTGCAAATTCGATCTGGAAATTTTTCTATACAACTTTGTCAATTCCATACGAACTTGCTTCGAGTATATGTAGCTTCAATACTGCATCCTGGAACAGGATGAGTGATTTGGGCAAACCAACAGGATAGGATTATTGTGATTTTTCGATTTAAAAAAAAATAATATATTTGATTTTTAAAGGTAAAAGGAAATAATATTATTTTTTAAAGGCAAAAGAAGTAATTTTAAGATTACTATTTGTATTTTTATACGTAATATTTTAAATATATATTCATTAATCCGACTAAATAAGCACGGTGTACTCAATTCATGCATTTAGCTGAAATTGCCGCACACGTGCTGGCCGCGTTGATTTTAAAAACTGTTTCATTACGTAAGTTTAATGTGGATATAACTTATGCAATCATTATTAAAACTGTTATCATTAAAGAACGATAATAATATCTTGAAATAGTGAACAAATTTGCTGCCGTTTCTTGTTTCTTCTATAATACCTACATATACGAGTATAAACCACGAGATGGATTTTGATTTGGTATTTTAGTAATGGAACAAAAGGAAGAGACTTATAAACGAAGAATTAAGTATTAAGTGTCATTTTTTTCTTTTTTCTAAGTTTATCTTTTGGTACATAAGCAGATTCCTGTAATTTTTTCTAAGTTTATATTTTGGTACATAAGCAGATTCAGCAGTGTAATGAACTTTATGGAGAACGCTTAGGTGTGTAACACGGGTTTTCTTATGACATTATTCTTCATGAAAAGTATAAAACCAATTGGGTACTCTACGCTAACCAATAAAAATAATCCTATTAACGTATGATTTCCGCTAAATTATTACGTATTATTAAGGATAAGTTCAGTATTACCTTTAAAATTAACTTTAAGAATTTTAGTAGTATTTGCAGCATATATATAAATCCGGGCCAGCACGTATTTAAAATATGTAGGTACATAAAAGTTTGTATTCGATATGCGCTATCTTTTAAACAAAACATGGTCTGACTTGCAAAGTTTTTAGTGAGTTATAGCAATGTGATAGTTTCTAAGAAAAACGTGATTCTGTTAATAGTTCGTTATTGGTTAATTTTCCAGCTGAATAGAAAAATCTGTACGTTTTCGTAACGTACGCAAAGTTGAATGTGTGGTCAAAATAAAAATAATTTATTTCAGGCACTCAGACCAACATATATCTTGTTAGTACTACTCTATAGCTGTACCATTAATGTCCAGAAAAAAATGTGTAGTACGTTTTCATAATTATAATAGTCAGTAATTTTCCTCATGACATAACCACAAACGTCATACATAATCGCAACATACCGCTTTTCGTGTATATCTATTTGGCCTACTGGTTAGCTGGTAAATAATGCATTATGCATTAAGTTCGCCAAATGTACTGCAATAATTATAGTGGTCAATAAAGTTTAAATAAATAAATAAAATAATCATGTTTGATTCCTTTTTTCCTCTTTACATAACTTCAAACTTGACATAAACAAAAAAATAAATAATCATGTTTAATACGGGCATATCCATGTTAGTCGAACAATCGTGACTGCGCGGGCGCCCGTGCCACAGCCGTCTCTTGCGGGCCATGTGGTCCGCATCCTGCCCTCACCTTGTTCAGTTCAGGTTGCAGTACAGTTGCTGCGTCGACACCCATAAAAATATACAAGTCACACAATAAAGACTATAACATATCACAGGGAGTATTCGAAGCGTACATTGCTGGATTCTTTCGATTGCAACCGATCGAAGGGCAACAGTCCTGTAACTGTAGCAGGATGGGTGACCGCTAGTGGCAAAAATATTATCAGGGCTTCCGTGCTTTGGAGGGCACATAATGACGTTGATCTTAGTTGTTATCGTTAAACCATGTTGGAGGCGTTTGGGTGCATTAGGACTTTCTATTTACGCGCTTAACTTAGAAACTGCTGACCGCTAACTTATCTAAGTTCAATATACATATATATAATAAGTTTGGATTCACTTTTAATGTAGTTACGTTTTATTTTAATTCCCACATAAGAAATATACCTAAACAAGTAATATTATATAATTAATTAATATTAAAATTCAAAACATACAACGAATGATTACGTTAATATAACTGTATATGGTTCACGACAGGATACTCACATTAAATAGGTGAATAAATTAGACATACATACATAACGAGCAGTTATAGGCTAGTGGTTTTGAATGTTGGTTTCCCGAAAGCGAGGTCCTGCGTTCAAATCCTGCACGCTCATCTAGTTAGTTGATTAACACTTTCTACGGTGATAACTTCCCAATCTTGGACTTTGATAACTTCGAAATCTGCAATCCTGAGAATTCTACATTGCTCATAGGTTTTGTGCAGTCTTCCAACCCGCACTTTGCCAGCATGGTAGACTATGGCAGTACGCGTCGCATTGTGAGTGGCGACCCGAGCCCAGCAGTGGGATACTTATGAATTGGAATAATGACATGAAAAACCACAGACGACACTCGCACCTTACGACAATCGCATTGCCCCTGCACCCGAACGTCAAACTTCAAGATACAACAATATTGTATCATGAAGTTTGACGATGATATACGTCAAACAATTATTGTGCGTCATCATGTGAGTTAGTTCCTTTATTGAGGATAAAGGTGTATAATATGCTTGGGTCGCTGACATGCGTACGAATTTTGTAAATAATTACAGTCCGGTTTTGTTCTCATCCACATTTTGTAAAGTATTAAACTGTGTTTTTGTCATCCGTACAAACTTTGTAGAGTATTACACTGCGTTTTTGGCATCGTATTAATTTTTGTCATTGTACAGATTTTGTAAAGTATTAAAGTGTGTTTTTGTTATCCGTACAAACTTTGTAGAGTATTACACTGCGTTTTTGGCATCGTATAAATTTTGTAAAGTATTACAGTGCGTTTTTGGCATCGTATTAATTTTGTAAAGTATTACAGTGCGTTTTTGTCATCGTACAGATTTTGTAAAGTATTAAGGTGTGTTTTTGTCATCCGTACAAATTTTGTAAAATACTAAATTGTGCTTTGATCATCCGTTCTAATAAAAATAAAAAAGTGCGTTTTTGTCACTCATACAAATTTTGTAAAAAACTACAGCCCGTTTTTCGCATCCGTGCAAATGCAAACAAAGTACCTAATTTAAAATGAGATTATCCAAACGGATTCACTACAGAAATTGTTTTAAAATTATCAATTCAAAATATATTTACGCTTTAACAGATCTATCTCTTAAATTCCTACCATTTTTTATCCTAAGATAACAATGGAATTCAACAAAAGACGCAATTATATAACTACGGAAATTATCATTTTTATCAGATCCCAGTATTTGAATGAAACTGAGTCGCTTGTAAAAAACGATCGGACAAATTCACTTCATTTACTTCGACCAAAAACCCACAATAATCATTGTGTAACAAACAAGTAAGAAAAAGTCTGAAGTACTAATTCGTTTAAGTACAAAAACATACTAAGAAAAAGTACTGAATGAAATTGATATTGCTTTTTACTTCGAACGAGTTTAGTAAATAATTTGATGAAATAAAATATTACAACAATTCGGTTTCAAATTGACATTACGAATGGAATTCTATTACAATAGACGGAAATGTACTATTTCAAAATTCACATCGAAAGAATTTTAATGACTAAAATGATACAGGAATGATTATTAGGAAGATATACGTCTTCAAGACGAGAGTGAATAGGCTCCTTCTAAGTCGCTTTATCATCTATAACTACATGCATTAACTTATATGTCAAAAAAATACAGTAGCACAATGCCTTTACGAAAACATAATAATTCTTAAACAAATTTCTACCACCGACCAGCTGACTTTTGTACGCCTTTTCTGACAACCTAGTAGGTCAGCATGGGATTGGAGTTTATATTGTAAATCGCCCCAATACAACTCACAAACTTACGCATGTATTATATTAGCATAGTAATAAGACATTTTATGTGCCGTTTAGCCAAATTATTTATGCTTAAAAACTCGTATAGAAAAACGATCTAAAACTAATCAAATTTTTTCAACTTCACTCCGAAGTTTGTAACGACCTGTTAATGAGTAGATGAAAGTTTACGATTTGACACAGGAGTAGATTTTATGGCGGTATTTAACCGTCAAGCAAGTTTTGACACACCGACATTGAAGACATAAACAATAGATAAACGATATTTTATTACTTGTTAAGTTAATTAATTTATAACATAGGTAATATATTTTTATATTTTACTAACCCACAGAATAACTAATCTTTACTTTACGTATTTTCCGCTATTTATTTATCTATGGCTGTGCGTATATGTCATTATTAAGAAGAAAAAAAAAATTGGTAACGTTCTGAAACATATTCCTAAATCTGGGATATTAGAATCGTTAACGGTTACTTAATTTGTCTCTGAATACAGCATCACACAATCTATATAATATATTTTTCCACCCGTGGCTTCACCTGCGTTGACATTTAAATAGTCAATATGTTGTTATAGACTATAATCTATCTCTGTGTCAAATTTCATTCCATTCCATTCAGTACATTTAGCGTAAAAGAGTAACAAACATCCTGCCATCCTTACAAATTTTCGCATTTATAATATTAGTGGTACTACTAAAGAGAAATTAGAGTAAATAATAATGACTCTGAGCGCATTTAGTGGTATAATGTCTCCACCAATTCGTACTGCAACAGCGTAGTGGAGTATGCGCTAGGCTTCCTCAGTTATGAGGAATGATTTATCCTCAGTAGGGGATTTTAATCAGTTGTAGCTAATTAGGGTGACTTAGTGTTTATGACTAGACAAAAAACGAAAGTCTTTTAATTTCATGACGTCTGTCTGTCCATATCCATTCGTAGTTTACCGTAGACCCTTAGTGTAGGAAAATAACTCATTGTATCAATGTTGAAATTTACATGTAGATTGCAAATAATTCCTCAGAGGAACAACTCTATCACACTTTGAAATATACCTTTGTTATTAACACACTCGCATATAAATGTTATATATTGAGGGTAGGTCAAGGAAATTATTATTTATTTACAAAAAGAGAGCTATATCACGTTTTTTGGGAAATTTTGAAACGATGGGTAACAGTGACCACATCTCGGAAGAAGGAGCACAGGGCGCCCCAGGTGAACTGATGACCTGAAGAAGTCAGCGGACACTGGATTCAAAAGGCTCAAGACAGGTCAGAGTGGCGTAAATTAGGGGAGGCCAACGTCCTACAGATGACGTGTAAACGCTGATGAATGGATGGATGGGTATAGTGTAGTGTTATTGTTTTAATTGATAACAACTATCGGATATAGTTATAATGCTATACACTAGGTGGCGGTGTCATCGATTAACACTGGTTTTCGTTGCAACCATTGTGTCATTACTGGGCTAGGGTCTCCTCTAACGATGTGAGAGGTGTTAGTCCTTAGAAGCCTTAGTCAATCACGCTGATCAAGTTCAAATTAGTAATTTCCAGATACCTTTGAGAACTTCGGGAACTCTCAGGATGTTTTGATGCACATAACTTTGTTTTTTATACATACTATAAGTTAATGCTTGACTACATTCCCATCTGATGGTAAGTGGCGATGTAGTTTTAGATGGTAAAGCGCATTAATTTAGAAGAAGCCTATTCAATCTTGTCTTGAAGCCACATTATAGTCGGGCGGAAAAACAGACGCTGGTAATTTATTCCACTTTGAAGTGTGAAGTATGAGCTGTATGTGATATCAGGATCTCCTGCTCCAGAGACCAACCGTTAGGCTAAAACTGCTTGAACGGTGGTTTAGTAGAAACAAATATATACATAAACATACAATGTGCGAATGTACCGCTAAACAAATTTAACTTCCGCATAAAATATATCAGTATCCTTGACCGATTCCTCAAATATCCTATGCTGGAAGCGGGAACGCCAGAAATAATCGATGTTAAATTTATCCTAATCGAAACAACTCAGTCAAAGAATAGTCTTACACTGCTGATTTTAGATCGATACATTTAAAAAAATAAATGCTAAGGATAATGTTAAGGTAGTAGTTAGTTGTCATTTATGTTAAGTTGACAGTAATGTTAAGCTGGCAGTGATTTTAAGTGTGTATTGTTAAATTGATTTTCTTGAATTTTTCTTTACTGTAAATGCATATTTACAATGGATATTCAAACTTATTTATTCAAAAAGTAACCAAAAACCCAGACCTTTTTGTTTTACGTCTAGGAATAACATACCTGCTACTCTCTACTCGTACTAAGATTTCTTTTAAATTTCCACCTTTTGCCATTAACAATTTATTAGCCAGAGCCGTCTAGAAATTTCAAAGCCAAAGATACTTCAAATGAGAAATTACAAGTCAAAACAACAGATTGTGACATCCAAGACGTGATGTAGTCTTTGCATTATAGAGTTGGTGGCTCGCCGGTGCTTTTAGAGAAATGAACAGTTCAACTAGCTTCTGACACTCGATACGTTTTAGCTTCAGCTTCAGGCTGAGTAATTGGCGCTATATCGGGAATCTGTCAGCTTTACCTTATGACATTTTATTACTAGCAACATTGATAGAAGAATTGGTTTGTATCCGTTAATAAATAAATATCGGGGGACCACTCACACGGTCATCTGATTTCACTTGAATTTACTTGGAGTTATTTGGACTTAACTCCTCCTACCACCTTCTACCGAGAGCTATTATTTTAGCTAATGCGTTTTACCATCTTCGACGATACATTTACCATCAGATGGGATTGTAGTCAAGCATTAACTAAATGTGAAAAAGCTAAGCATTATCTTGTACTATTGTGGTCAGTCTGATAAACATACATATTTGTATATATTTTAACTCGTTATCTGATCTCCATAGTGTAACGCTTAGTTTCGGGTCAGATGGCCGTGTGACATGTCCAAAGATATTTTATTTATTTATCATAACTTGTATATAGATATTTTTTTACACCCAGGCAAATAACAAACATTCCTGCTCATCACAGAACCTCCTGTTTAGTAGTGAGGTTTACTGTCCAGTATACCAACAGTTAGGTAATGGCCCACTGTTGAGCATAGTTCACTACGCAGCTTCAATGCGTTAGTGGATGGATAAGTGAGTCTAATTAAGTTCGCATTTGACCCGTAACAAACAAATATACTATATACTACTAAACTAACATACTAAAATACAAACATACACTGCAAGTTAATAGCTTGTAAAAAGCAACGCCATCAGGACGGTTTATGTAAACTTTAAACTACCTAGTCTACGAGTTAGTGGGTCTAATTTATCATGCAAGATTTGATGCGAACAAAGCAACAAACTAATATACAAATAAACACTGCAAGTTATATAAAACGTTGTAATAAAAATATATGGGTCTATTATTTTGGGTGTCTATTAGGCCACCTTAATCTGGTGTTGTTAATGTCCATGAGTGGTGAAGTCCAACTGGGCTCAGGTCCCCAATCACAAAATGAGGGGTACAGGCCATAGTCCACCACGCTGGCCAACACCGGATTAGTGGACTTCACACCTAGAATTTTATGGAGAAGTATGGGTAGGTTTCCTCGCAATGTTTTACTTTATCGCAGCAAATGATAATCAACTTCTGATACCCATATAGCATTGGAAATACGAGGTGCCGGGGGATTTGAACCAGCGTTGAAACCACTAGGCTGTCACTGCTTTTTTACTTTGCTCGTTTGCTTATAAAAACCCCTCATTATAAATTAGCAGTAGGAAATATTTCATGATAAATTCAGAGTTGCTACAACTACAAACTCCCAAAGTTTCTTGTTTGGACAGGCACTCGAAACTTTGACGTTTGTTCAAAAGTTTGAACTTTGCTTCTGGGCCGCTTGTGAGTATGTCTTTATTCGTCGCTCGGATCAATAGGAACTCGGACACTGCACTGTAATATCGTTTTGATATAAGAGTATATACATATATATATATATGTACTTGCTTCGGCAGTACATATACTAAAATTGGAACGATACAGCATGGCCCCTGCGCAAGGATGACATGCAAAATCGTGAAGCGTTCCACATTAAATA
>DWJZ01008214.1:0-11511 GCA_018249125.1 Asbolis capucinus
CTGGGTGGGAATCGAACCCACGACCTCCGGTGTAGTAGTCGGGTTCACTAACCACTAGACCAATCGGCCTGTCAAAATGTCTTCAGTGTGTTAATTTTGTGTGACGGGTGCGCGCGCACATAAAAATTTCACTCTCATCATTTTTTCATAACGCGCCTAAAGAAGTATAATTTTAAAAAGATACTTATAAAATAGGATACAAAATGAATGAAGAAAGTTCTAAAATATAGGGCTGCTAAAACTGCCTCCTACTAGGTATTCACATTGTTTTAATATGTAAGTATTCTGCTGTACAAAGAACACACCGTCGTCACACCTTTCTTTTGCAAGAAACAGTAATGTTTTATGAATATGAGAAACAATGTCTCCTCCGAGCGGTCACACGTCGCGACGACGCTAGACAGAGCTGAGCGAGGTAATAACGTGGAAGCTGTTGTACTGCGAGGAGCTCAACAATTATTTTACTACACCTCTTTTATAACAGAACATGAAAATAAGTTTACTATTTGTACGTAGCTGTGATTTTAAAGTGCTCACAGCCCGGCGGTCTGTGAGGATGGATGGATGTTGGTTACTCTTTTACGTAAAACTACTGAATGGATCTGAATTTAATTCGGCAGAGGAATAGATGATAGACTTCAATAGAAGGAATAGAGACAGAGATATTCAATAGGCTACTTTTTATCAAAAATCATTACTTACTATGCGGGCGAAGCCGCGTGCGGACACTAGTTCTACATATAGGAAACAGTCTCGTTAAAAGGAATACCAGTATAAGTGCAATGTCTACCTTTCTCTGAACATACTAAAGTAACAAAGAGGTATGATAACACACTTTGCAGTTAGCAGTATCAGGCGTTATTTTGAGGAAATCTGTGGGTAGCGGGTAATATTTGTCTACTCCGATACGATACTCTGTGACGCCTCAGTCAGATGGTGCTTCATTTCTCGGCCGCTATGGTCGATGTTTGTTAGTACAACAAATGCATTTACTTATTCTTCCTGAAAGTTATCTCCTGTGAAAAAGAAAGGTTAAGAGGTATCCCAATATTATAAATGCAGCGATAGGTTACTGCTCTGATATGAGTATGTGCATGTTATCAGTTGATAGTCACTTGCTACGGTGAAGGAAAACATTGTGATGAAACCTGCACTACTGCGAATTCTCCATAAAGTCCTCAAAGATGTATGAAGTCCACAAATCCGCAGTTGGCCAGCGTGGTACCCCTCACATTGTGAGCTCAGTAGCGGGACAGTAATGGTTGCACAGATTATGCATATGTATGTTCAACCGTTATCTGACATTTGAATCGATCAGTGTATTAATGTATGTTCGGGTCAGAGTTGACCCCAGCGGTCGACACTAACTCATTATCTTTCTACATGATGTGTTTTACTATTATATCTACAAACACGACTAGACCACCGATACTGAGACCCTCGTGAACAACACTTCCTCTATCGTTTGGTAGAACATTCAATGACAAGTTTAAGTTAATATTGAACGGCCTCGTAATTTACTGGGAGTCCGGTCTCCGGCACAATGGAGGTGAGCAGTCAACATATTATAATTCATATAGGTATTATTATAATCGGGTTTTTTTTATATTTTCAATGTTACCCACGGCGTCATCATTCATGGTGGTATGTTATTGAGTAAACTTATTGTATAACAACTAGCAAGAACGAATCTAAAAATAGCATATTAAAATTCGTATGTTATAAGTTCCATATACTGGGCTGTTGAACGAGACATCTCGGCGACCATAATACTGACCTGGGGACAACCAAGTGCCTTGACCAACGCTGGCTACCTTCAAGTTACTGCCATAATTATAATAAAACTATTGCAACCCTCGATAGTGATGAATATGTATGGTTGCTAATTTATTGACACGAGAGCAATTTAATTTAGTGTATTTATTTTAATAAGATCCGCAGAATATTAGTACTGAAGAAAATTAACTATTAAAAGAAACTTACTTCTAAGGGAAGTTCAATAGTAATGATGCTTCACTGGTTCTTCCGAAACATCATACATACTTGTAAACGTTTAGAGCATGAAAATAAATTGCCTAGCTTTAGAAAATGTCTTTCTTTATTTTTACGAGAAAATAAGGTTTTTCAGAAATCTACAATTATCTTTTATTATAATAATTGTAATTCAATTATCATAATATACATATATACGTGGAAAATAACACATTATAAATTATTTTACGCAGAATTGAAATGGCAAAATTGACATCTAGCGTGTCCTCCAAACTCAAAACAGGTTTATTGTACAAAGTGGCGAACGCCCTGGAGGAGCCGCTGCACCCCGCCGTCTCCCTGACGAGCAGCCGAGGTAGCGGCGTGGCGGCTGCTATGTGCAGACAAAATGTCCGTATTGACACCGCTCTCCTCCAGAGTGCTATTGATCCATCTGCTTAGAGTCTGTGTGGTCACGCTACAGTGTGGTTTTGGAAAACTTATAAAAATATTGTTATTATTAACAGATCTTAATGATGCAGTTTTATTAATATATGAAATTAAAGTTTGAGCAGGACATATTTAAAAAAGGGTAGAATCAAGAGCGGCTGCGATCTATTGATACCAGAGGATGTCGGTATCATGTCAGATATTCTAATTACAATGTTTGTATTGTAAATTTGAATATTATAAAGCCAAGTGGTATGATAGCGAGGGCGAGCCGGTGCTCTTCGACACACACCACTAATAAATCGCAAAATTAAATTATTATCTAATTGACTTCCTAACATTAGGACTAATGCCGATCGACAACAATTTATCGTGCCGTGTTTGGCACCTTTATTATAAATAAACGTAAAAAAATCTAATATTACTGACGTAGATATATTTTAACAATCATAAGAGTGATTCTTGCAAACTTCGTGCCGCTCGCGTGAAGAACATTAATACTGCTTGAACGTATTTGCAGACACAGAATCTAATAGGATATCTAGTGCTCCTGTAGGGGTCCTCTCTTCATGAATGCCCTCCGCACAAAACTCCTCCCATCAAACTCAATTTTTTGTGTAAAGGGTGTCGTTCCTTGAAAGGGGAACGTAATAAATTTTTATCAGCATTTAAAATGAAGACTTCGGAAATACAAAGTTCATTAAACAATGGAAACCATGGTTGGTTTGGCCAGTAAGGGGTAACTAAGATTCCCGTTGCTTTGTCATTTATAATTGGACGTAATGAAGGGAAAAGGATCCACGAAAACACTTTTGACTTGGTTGTGGATATAAAGTCAAAAGTTATTTAGTTGACACAAAATTATTTTAAACTTAATAATATTAGTTAATTTAAAATAATCAAGTAAGTGACGGTAGTTAAAACTATATATTACAGTTTCTTGCTTCAATGTGTATAACTGATTGATCGTATTGATGTTTATAATCATTTTGATGCCATGAAGCCGGTGTTGACCAAGGTAATGGATCAAGATATATATTGGATCCTTTTCGGTTAACTAGGTCCAATTTCCGGTAGTACTTTTAAAATAATTGAAAATGGGGGAAAGGCATAGAAAAAATAGAAGCTCCAATTTATTGTAAAAGCGTCAATGCAAAAGGCCTCAGAATCCCCGTGCCACGATACATATTCGGGACATTTATGATTTATTCTGTTAACAAATAAATATATTTCGCGACAACAATACATTTTCAAAATGTTTTGATACGCTATATAATTGAATTCCCATTCGGTGTCAACAGATGACCGACGACATGCAGTATCCGCGATAGCATTATTCGCATTATTATGAAGATATGTAAGAGGCAAGTACGAAGTTTTGTTTTAATTCACAAAAGTTCCAAATATCCCTGGCAATATTATTTAAATAAGGATATTGGAAACCTCCTATTCGATTTATGTACGACACAGCAGAAGTATTGTTAAGGTGAATAATAATTTCTGAATTATGAATATCTTTCACGAAAATTTTTAAGGCGAAATATGCCGCCATGAGCTCTAATTCATTTATATGTTTTATTGAGTCTGCGTGCGACCAGAAACCATGAGTTCTCTTGTTACCACAAGACGCTCCCCAGCCTGTTTTCGACGCATCTCAGTAAATTTCTAATACGAAATTGTCATGACAAATATCATTATATATCGAGTCAATAATATTTAGCCACCAAATTCTGTTAGAAATTTCTTGTCATAACCGCCATTACCTTCAGATGTAAACTCTCTCGAGTAATTTAGCATGTGGCCAGCCATGCGCGTCGGCATGACACACTGATGTTAACAAACCTAAGAATTTGGCGAGTGTCCTGATACTACAGGAATGTGTTTCTTGAAATTAAATTAATTGCGACTAAGTCGGAACGTTTATTATCTGGAAGTTAGATTGCTAAATTATTTGAGTTAAATATGAATCCGAGAAATTTACATATTTTTGTTGGTGTCAAAGAGCTTCTTTTATTGTAATTTATAATGAAACCTAAATAAATTAATATATTCAAAGTATGTTCTAAATTTTTTTGAGATTCGTATTGACTATTACCTATTAGTAATGAGTCATCGGGATATAGAACTGACCAATTATTATTACAGGTTTCATTAATTTTGTAAAAATAAAGGGAGCAACGTTAAGTCCAAACGATAATACAGAAAACTCATAAAGTTTGGAGCTGTATTGACATCGCAGGTTGTGATTACGATCTTCGCTGTGTACACTCAACAGAAAATATGCATCCTTGAGATCCACCGAACACATATAACAATTTTAATTTATTAGTTTCGTTACTGTTTTATATTCTTCTCATTTGAAGTGAGAAGTCTGTATAAAGTTATTTAATTGTGTAAGATTTAATATCAGATGCTTTTAACCATTAGCCTAGTCTATTAAAAAGATTTTTGACACAAACTGATTTTTACACGGTAAGCATTTTGATGCAGCACCAATAGAAATAAGTTTTTGCATTTCCGTGCGGAAACACACATGTTCCTCCCTATTATTAGGACGTGTTATAAGTGGTTGTGTCTACGTAACTTTACATGTAAACGGTATGCGACATCCTCTTTTCCACGAGAGAACTGTCTGGTCGTCAGTTACGGATCGCCACTGAGAGAAGAAATATTTGAACCCGCCGGCATGCAGGGTTACCTGAGGAGTGCTGGGTAAGTCCGCTTGGCGTATAGAAGTCGTTGGCTCGTCTGCGGCCGGCGCGGATGAGCCGGCGCCAGCGCGGTCGCGGGACGGCCCTCGCGATACGCGTTTGCCGTCATGCCGCTGTACGTGTTCGCTGCCGCCGCATGCCGAGACGAGCTCCTTCTGTTTAAAAGCGCCACTGAAATGTTAGCCCTCTGATCACTTCGGGTGCGATTCGAAGACTGCCTTGCAGGTTTCGTCTTGATATCCGCTGCGGAATTAGCACAGGCCTTAATATTCTTTAGCTTTTCAGCCAATCCTTCGCCGAACAACAAGCGGTCCCTCGGTATATCCTTTATTGCCTCTTTAGTTCTCTTATTCATGAGTCAAGAGTGATATTCTAGTGATCGATTCTAAATAATGAAGATCGGCTAGAATTTGACCGCTGTCCCCGAGAAGTTTAACTATGTTATCTCGCAGTGTCTTATCCGGAATTTTCATGGCTACATCGAAGGCCTTACCGACGCATGTAATTCCGGCACCGAGTTGTGTTTGTTTTGACTCGAGTTTTAGATCTCTTTTAACGATTCCGAAACGGCAGTTATAATGTGATCATTCAGTTTCGGTGCTTTAAGAGAGGTGCAGTTTGCCGGCGGAGGATACTTTTTAACCATTTCCGACCGAGTATGCTTTTATAACCCTTTTTGTAAAATATTATTCCAACGAACAGCCATATGGGAATGAATTTGATCATTACATTCAGTGTCAAGGGTTGGGTCATCGCCTAATATTGCGAGGATATCATTGTGACGGTTTTCGACAATTGATATGGGGAAACAATTTTATAATTGTACCTAATAGTTGCGTGAGACATGCAGTCGGCACTTACAATCTGAAAAAACAAAAACACAATGTAAAAGTAACATCGGGCGCTGTAAAGCCATTACGTGTGACGTCTAGTCGACACTTGTAATGCTTAATTAGGTAATTGGGTAAGCCATTCAGACATTACTTGCAATTCCATTTATAATAAATAACTGCGGGTAGGTATGTTGAACTTCATTCCTTCAATGTTTCATATATTTTGTTTTAACACTTTGAATAGATATAAACTACACTTTACTAACCTTCGTTTCCGTTATGATCTGTTGAATCGTCAGATTCACTCGACATAATTCGTCGACGCTTGCGCGGCGGCGATCTTTTGCGCACAGACGGGGTATCCGCGCGTTGCAGAGATGATTCCGACCACGTGTAAAAATTCTCAGATACTGGTTATGAACGTTTACGCTTAATTTGCTTTTTAAGTCGGCGAATTTCTTCCCAAATTTTGGAATTACCCATTTTACGTGTGAACAACGGCGCACAAGAAAAAAAAAAATGACAACTTGTGGGTACATGGCTAACAGGAAAGGTGGGTAGCAGGAGAAATATCAGTGTTGGCAGGTGTTTTGCTTTGGATTTCAGAGAGTTTGCTCTAAATATGTGACAACGGCCTTACATGGAAGAACTGCTACAAGTATGCATTATGATGTTTCGGAAGAACCAGTGAAGTATAATAAGATATACTATGAAAACGCACTATAAAAATACTGCAAATTACTTTTATTTAGAAACAGGCGCATACACTTAAGTCACCCTAATTAACGGAATCAGGGACGTAGCGATAGTTAGTATAAGGGGGGTTTAGTAGGATGTATTAAAAGACATTACAAAGTATGCAATGATTAGTATGATAAATTAGTATGATGGTGCAAAGTTATCGAGTGCAACGAAACAATATTCCTGTTTCGAAATGTCATTACACAATATACATACATGTAGCGGACAGTGGACAGTGATGAATGATGTTCGGCGAATTTTAAAAATGATGTGGCGCTCTACATGGCACTGAACTTCCACGAAAATAGAAGGGTACCCTGCTCTGATAACAATACCCGTGAGGTTCTGATACTATGCTTCCTACTAATATTATAAATGTGAAAGTTTATGAGGATGTTTTTAGTCCGACACACCAAAACTACTGAGCCGATCTCGGTTAGCATCGAGATGGAAGATGGATTAGAGTCTGGAATTACACGTAGGCTACTTTTTACAAGACTTTATTTAACTTGCAGTGTATGTTTGTATATTAGTATGTTACGAGTAGTATATTTGTATATTCGTTTGTTACTGGTCAAATCGTGCAAGCTTAATTAGACCCACTTCCTCTTACACTACGGAACTGAATTTTTGCATAAACCTTTTGTCCTGATGACACTGCATTTTAGGACAAGCACGATTCGATACTAGGTTCGAGATTGGCTCTAGACAAGGGAACTCGTCAACACCAATACAGTTATGACATACCGTGTGGTTCTTTGTATTATGGATCTGTAATATAATGAAAGCTTGAGTTTTTAAATACTTTTAATAAACCTTTTCATCAACGCAACTTCAATGCGAGCGATGCGGCGGGCGGAAATTAATATGCAGCATGGTATTTATGTACACATATCTACTTATATGCAATATATTGCTTAATTCTTGTCAACACTGTTATATCCATCTCGGTCTAACTCGGTCGAAGTACAGCTATACCTGCCAGTAAACCAGTAGACAGCATCTGTAACCGTATTATTTGTTTTCTTCGCGTCTGTAAGGATCAATGATAGGCATTCGTTGTTACCATGAAGCCCCTCTGTACTAATAAGAAAAGTTATGTTTTATTTAGTAATTAATTGATATGTAATTAAAATGGGAACATTCTAATAAATTGACTCAACTAATTGCTAATATGTTTTTGTTAACTAATATTAAAATAGTATAAAAGTATCCTCGATATTTCATTAAAGTTTAACAGTACATTATCCAGTGATATTGAACATTATGAGTGAACTGAACTATAGTGTTATAAAGTAGTGTTTTTAATGGAAACTGGTAGATTCTGTTTAAAAAGGTTTCGTTTGTTTAGGACGCGGAAAGTTGAGAGTTCTGGCACGATATTAATATTCATGAATTATTAAAGTTCGTGAATATTGATTAACGTTACATTTTCTATTAATTAGTTTGTTAGCAGCCTAGCTCATCCCGGCTGCCTCAAAATTAACATTGTACTTCCTGTACCTAAGAATTCCAAATCTGGTAGTAGACACAGGTACTTGTTCAATAAATATACCAACATGCTCTTGTTTTGCATAATAATATAAAAAAACATTTTTGGACAACTCACACACGGCCATTCGATCTCAAACTTAGCTCTAGCTTGTACTATGGTAATCAGACTTACTTAAATTCCATTTTTGAATGCACATATAATATGTGCTATTTAGACCAAAATATGTCTGTAAGGAAAACTTAATAATAGAACAAGAATGTAACAATTTGTTACGTGTCAAGATATTTATTGAACACTGCACATATTAAATAAAATCAACATGGTGTGAATAGGCCTTAAAATCATGTGACATCTCGAGACAACTCATGGTTGATTGAAAGTTATTGATTATAACAGGCAATAAGGTGGCGTCGTATGAAGGGCCCCAAAACTGGTAAAGGCAGACACAACTACACGGTAACTACAGTGCGTAGAGTCCCTACAGTAGTAGTGCGGCTACACGAGGCTCACTCCCCTACGCGCTGCGGTGTCGGCACATTGTTTACATCGCACGGGTTCGTTACAGTAAGCACTCATTGTTGTGCCTGAAGCTCGCTGCACGTTTTAGATAATATTTTACTTGCTAATGAAGCTCGTCCCAAACATAACACCACCAGTTTTTAAAAACATTTAAAAATTTTAACATTATGCTGTTCGGACAAAATATTTTCGTGCATTTAAAATATTTTTTACATGAAATGAGATCGTCATCGGTGAGTTTTCTGGGTCTCTCCTCGTCACTGAGGAGCTTTTAGTATTCTCCACGCTACTCAGACAGATGTGACAGACCAGTAGTGTTTGTGTATCCGTGGTGGGACTGAATGAACAAATGAAAAGTTAAAGGATGTCAGTCGCGTGAGAGCCAAGTTGCGAACGTCGGCCTGATGGAAGAAGACATAGAGCATCGTCTTGCTTTGTACTGGCAGGATGACTACGATGAAGAAATTAAATGTAAGACACAGAGACAGACGGACGCGAGCCGAGCGCTTCATCACTCATATTCTGACCTCGCATTATTATGTATTAACTGCACGATGGACCTGCTCCACGGACACTGGCTTCTGTATTTCAAATTCAAATCATATATTACTTCTGCGACTTGGCATAAAGTAAATCCTCGTATACAAAAAGTGAAAATATTACCAACCCCAAGTACCTCTCCTTGCTCGCTTGCTATGTGTTAAGGCACTGGCAGCCCACGTTCGGCAGACTTCCAAACTTTAGTACATACATTGTGGCGCCTAAATAGATTTAATAACCTTGTTAATACCCCTATTCTGTCCAAAAACACAAAGACCACGTTCCTGAGCAGTACTGTCCAACACTATGTATACTCATATACACTATAAGTACTCGCCACTTGGGGTGGCCACAAGGCCCTCCACCAATTCTATTATAGTAGCGTGTTTTGAAAATATTAGCAATCTGCACTCTTGATATAAACCTTAACTGTACCAAATTTCATAGTCCTCAGGCCACCTAATATTCGTAAAAAGAGCTACAAAATGTTTGCTTCACATATTAACATTTATGTAGTTGTTTAGCTATGAATATTAAGTTCTTATTATTGTAACCATTGCCTATCTAGATGCCAATATCTTGAAATATATTTCAAAATGATTCTCGCATATTATGTACTCACCATCACTTGGCCTGTCTCGACAGAAACATGACAGGCGCACCAGGGCAAACTGCTGTTTAGCCCGGCTCCTTACAAAAAGTTGCCTCACAAATATATAATAGTAATAATGGTGTACGAGCTAGGTGCACTTAAACTGTGAAAATTTACTTATATTAGGAATCCTAAAATAATTCGGTCTGTTTGTCGATTTTTATGCTTTCACGCTTAAACTATAGAACCGATTGTCATGAAAATTGGTATAGTGATAGACTCG
Organism: Asbolis capucinus; assembly: GCA_018249125.1. Lineage (NCBI taxonomy): Eukaryota > Metazoa > Arthropoda > Insecta > Lepidoptera > Hesperiidae > Asbolis > Asbolis capucinus. The sequence continues at coordinate 10,136 of DWJZ01008214.1, forward strand.
AATTTAGTTAAGGACATAGTCTACATTTTATCACAGAAAAGGCTTGAAAAGGTTGGCATTGGGGATAAAAGTTTGTATGGAAGTTTGTATTTATGAACTTGGTAAAAAATAAAGAACGAATTTGTTCTCGTATTACTCCACGGGAACAGCAGTGGAAAACACTGGTATAAAATAAATCTTAACGGACATAAAATATAAAATAGCCCCAGTCGGATGTAGGTATCCAGGAGTGCTTTTAATGGAAAAACTGTATCGTAGCAATTCGATTTGTTTATGTAGATGTACATACAGTTTGAAGTTCAAATGTGTTTAAAGTAACTTTAAAATGTACATGTATATATTTTACAGTTGTTCTGTTTCAGAGATATTACAATGAAATAAAACGATATTTTTTGTTTTCCTAAAATTCCTGAAGTGTTTTTTGACCAGCGTTGAGCCTCCACTACATTTTGTGTAAACCATGTTTCTCTTTTCTAGGATTTTATAATAGGTACTTTGATGATGATAAAATTGAACCTTAGTATATCTACGGGTATTGTTATAACAAAGACATCTGTATTTTATATATGTGTTTACTATTCATCTTACTTTAAAACTAGACCTTACTAAAACAAAGTCGACAATCGCGTGAGCCACATCTTTGTAATTCATGAGCGGATGGAACGGATTACATTGTTTTTTGATTTGTCAGATTTTTGACGTTTAGGAATATTCGTTTCATTCTGAAGCAAGCTTTATTTAAATTTGTTTTTAGTTTTATGATCATGTCCACTAATCTCCAAAACAAAACGTTTTTAATGTTAAATCGAAAAGCAACTCCTAAATAGATAAATGAGAAGTACAGTTTAATCCATTTCTAAGCACGCCGTGCGACAACGAACACCTTACATTAGTCACATCGCGACATACATATATGGTATTTAGTACATACATCACGCCACTGAACTAAATCAGGGATGAAAGTGTATTTGCCAAAAGGCCATCTCTTTGGATATTAATTCTTGATCAGCATTCTGGTCAGACATATGTAGATATTGTAAAGTGTTTCGATTTGAAGGATTTTAAGCATCAATGTGGAAAATTTGTGTTGAAAGTGCGTTTAGAAACTTGTACATTTCTAAGCAAAGCTTATAAAATTTGTAGTTTGTAAAGTTTATACAGTTAAAGTAATGTAATGACATATTAAAGCATAAAGCGGTGATAGCCTTGTGGTTAAGAATTCGGCCTTCTTCTGGTTAAGAATTCGTCCGGGGGTCCGTGTTCGAATCCGAAGGCGCGCACTACTGACTTTTCTGAGTGATGTGCGTTTTAAGCATTTAAATGTCACTCGCTATAACGGTGAAGGAAAACATCGCGAGGAAACCTGCATGCCGGGG
>DWJZ01008215.1:0-11511 GCA_018249125.1 Asbolis capucinus
AGGGACTTTGTATTGTAAAATTTTGACTTTCGTTAAGTGAGCTTTTGGTTCCTAAGACGAAATAAACAGTTATCATTTCATTTCATTTCATAATTTAACTAATCTATACTATAATAAAGCTCAAAACGCATTTTTCTGTACACTGAATATTTTTCCAAAATTTTGATGAGACTTGCCAAAGTTATCACTTACGAGTATATCTCGAATTAATATTTCGGATAAGTTATTTTTATTCCGAACAATTGTAGGGTTCGTTTGGAGTAGAAAATAAGTTTGTATGTGATCTATGCAAACAAAAGCGAATCGTAAGCGAAGCTGTGGTCTACGCTTGTATTGTCTAATATTCATTGTATTGATTGTACTGTTGTTTTTTTAATTTTTTAGGTTTAATTTTTTTTTCTTTTTTTACTTGCATAGTAATATAATTTTTGCAATAAGCGGAGTCAATCTAAGTTTTCGCTGATTTATGTACCCACTGTCTAATCATTTTCAACCGGATGTTAGTGCAACGTTTACTACGAAATAACGAATATTGCTACAGCTATAATTCACGCAAATTCTCTATAAGCATACTAACGTATAATTTCATATTTGAAAACAAATATATTACCCATTTAAGACACTTTCACATTAGAGCCTTTCTATTCTTATCATTATGATTTTATCTTCACCATACTTTTCAAGATGTCGCTCTTGAAATTTAATACAGAGATGGCTCACTATCCTTTTGAAGGTACTTGACAAATCTCCTTCGAAGAAGTCCCCATTTTTAGGGTGCGGAAGAAAATTCAGAAATGTTATAGTTTCACCGTTTTAACCCTCCGAGATCTAAAGTAGAGACCGTTACTACTTAAAAGCTGTAATTTGGGATGCATATATACATTTATCATGCATATACATATATATTTATCATAGCAAGACAAATAAGTCTCATGTTTTTTTATGATTATTCCTCATCTACTGTTAAAGTAGAAATGATATTATTTTTCTTGTTTACCATTATTGTGTGGTGTATTGTCAAACAGGTCTTTCAAAATCATTATGGGTTGCGAAATCCCGTTTAGAATTTAGGAATGCGTTTGTGAAATATGCTTAAAAGTGATCAAGTGATTATAGCTAATTCTAATATGGTTAAAAATAGATTGGGTTCTTGAAATCTGAAAACATCTTGACGGGAGCGTTTCTAGATTTGTACGCTTTCACAAATATTGTTATAAATATGAAATATCTTTTCCAGAGGTTGCCAAACCAAAAAATTCTAGTAAGAAATACAAGATACCCCTAATAGGTAACACAATTGTTAGGTTGTTTTTTTTTTTGGATCTAATAATAACGCAAGGCTGTTAAAAATGTGTATAGCGAACACCTATTTAACTCCAATTTACAATCAGTGCAGATGTTCTCACTTAATTACGTTTTATTTGAGCAATAAAGTCTTTAATGGAGTTTTGCCCGGGAACCAGTATTTCTATACCTACATCGATAAAACAAACACACGACAATACACTTCGTTCGCTCGCGCCTTCGGAATTTGGAACCGTAATAAACTTTGAAAGGGCTGTAAAAGTGCAATAACTGTAACTCGGCAAGACCTGATTTTAGTGGCGACGCCCCTCCTTGGCTTACCTTACCTATTAATTGATCTATAAATACCCCCCGGGTAACTCACAACTATATAGAATGTAACAAAATGCCCGATCATGGACGTACTGAAAATGATTCGAGGGTAGCAGCAGCAGTAGTGATAGTAGCAGATAATGTACCTATAGATATACTTTAAGAGTTCATTATTTCCCATCAAAAAATAACAACAATTCACTTTCTACGGAATCCTTTAAAGGGATTAGCATAACAAGAGTACGGGAAAGTCAAGTCAATATTGAGTGGACAAAATAGAACTTAAAAAAATAATAGTAGTTTAAAAAAAAAAATTAAATAGTTTTAAATAGTAATTATAGTAGTCGAAACCGTATATACACTTCACATCATCATTGCAATGCATAAATGTCCCACTACTGGGCACAGGTCTCCACTTACAATGTGTACAGGCCATAGACCACCACATTAGCCAAGTATGAATTCTTCGAGAAATTCATAGGTCCAGGTTTCCTCATGATGTTTACCTTCATCGTAACAAATGATAATGAACTTTTGGTACGTACATAACTCATAAAATTAGATGCGCGCATCAGGATTTGAATCCAGCACCATTCGAAAGATCAAATCAACATGTTATCACAGATTTATATACATACACTAGGCTATCATATACAAACTTAATGCTTCAGTTACATTATATGTAAAGCGTAATACCATATATTTTACTATAAACGCTTTACATCCAGAAAGAAATCTAACTTGCTCCCCCTTCCTTGGTCCGTGTCAGAAGCTTGGTACGCCCATTTATCGGACTTTAATATTTATACCTTAGTAACCACCTACTGGTTATCGATATTTCCTCATTACTAATAAGCCTACATGAAACTCCGTCGTACTTCTTCATTCTAGTACTACATTGCGGATTTAAGTGAAGTTATACCAGAGCCACAAGGGCGATTCGAAAAGAATGTTTACCATACAAACTCATCAACTTTGTATACCTATCAAACACTATTTATACCATACAAACTTATCAAACTTGTATGTCAAAAAATTCCTTTCAACTATTATACACACGCAACGCACGTTAAAAAAAACGCACGTTTTTTTGCTCAAATGGGTCATAAAAACACTCCATCTATTTTGTGAAATAGTTACTTTCGGTTTAATTTGGAATCTTACAACCAATAGTGCTACTCCTCAATAGATGGCAGTGAATATATCAGCATCTACTTACAGGTATGCAAAACAAATGACACTACTCGCCAATAGATGGCGCTGTACATATACGTAATTCTATTCTGCTATACATTGTACTTAAGGAATAAGAATTCAAACATTGTAAATGGAAAAATCCAGTTTCCTTCTTGCACTAAATTGGATGGACGATTCCATTCAACAAACGTATTGAGTATACAAATACATATACAATGTAAAACAAAACTTAGAATATAAAAGCGACACTAAGCTAACCTGAGGTTTATAACAAATTATTTGAATTTCAAAAGTATCTGGAAATATTGGAACTGGCAATATTCTTGGTATTTAATTTGACTATCTTGAGTTGATTGACATTTTCTACTTGTTTCATTATATATTTTAGCTATTAATACACCATCAATATAACAATTGACATGGGTTTTTAACGTGAGTTCGCACTAGTGACCATTTTTTGTGACGTTCACTATTTGACTCTGTGGTGGACTGATAATTCAGTTTTTTGTGAATTATGGACTCCTTTAATGAACCTTTCTGAGTGCTGCAGTGTTACATTAATGTATGTACTTACAAAGACGAGCATGATGAAGAAAGCCGCAATATACGAAGTACGCGCAGTCATCATGGAAACGAAACGGTAGTGTTCTCCGGTTATAACGTTCCTGAAACAAAAAAGTGAATATTTTATTAATAAAGGATTACCTTATAGTTCTTACTTAATAATAAAATACTAAACAATTCTTACACTGCCCTTGCACACCAGATCCATTATTTCAACCCGGAACTATTCCACTACTACTGGGCTTGTGTCTCTACTAAGCAACTACAATTATGTTGATGATTTGTCAATATTGCAACATTGGATTTTCGTAAAAGAATGCCTAATATTATTGTTACTCGTAATACAATATAACACCATAATAGTCACAAAACTGCTTTGGATTTAGGTAACAAAGTTAGATTTAGGATAAATTTCCATAAACAGATATCCTGCTATCCTACTGTACCGTAATATTGCCATATACCATAGAGAACTAAACTTCTGTAACATACAGAAGCTACAATAGGAGTTAAATCTTTGAACACCTTATGGCATCTTAAAAGTTCGTCAAATACGCTTCACACTAATGGAATGCAAAATGTTCTAGGAATTAATGCTTAACATATTACGTCCTTACATTTGAAAACAGCGTTTTTTATGAACACGGGCTAACGAAAAATATAAATAATATTATATGCAATCAACAAAGTATGTGTTACTATTGTCTATCTACTACATATCCCATTTTATAGGTAGTTTATTGATTCCATAGCTGAAAAAATGTACAAGTGAACATTTTTGATGGTGTTTTGTGCTCATCGGAATTTTTTACCGTAATAGGCGTGGGAGTGAAGGCTAGAATGCACACCAGGTTGCCGTAAGGGGGGACAAAAGCCATTTGCTTGGTGGTAGGGTTCTGCGAAAGGATTATTATGTATCATGGCTACCACACTTTTGCTTGAGTCAGCCGTCAAACACTTCGCCGTGTGCCGGTTGGGAACTTGAGAGCCTGTTCTCTTTTCCTCCCGTCGTTCAGTCATGCACCTTCCCATTCTTCTAAAGCATGTTGTGGATGTGTCTGAGGTCAGTAAGTGTCGTTGTTATTCGTTACAGTTTCTTCAGCAATGTCGTTCTTCCCTTCTTTGTTAGCCCTTCCGCACGTGCGGGTCTATCACTTTTTTCCTGGCAGGCAACGCGTTAATGACACCTCACCCTAGTGTAATATCCATTGGCAACAGAATTTTAAAATGTTTTTCTTTTCGTAGCAAGTTGTCCGAATTACGAAAAAAAATATGTTGGAGCAAGGTCTGGAGAGTTTGGGAGATATCAAAGATATTTCAGTCGCAGCTCCTCTCATTAAGCGACCGACTGATTTGAATTATGTGTTGTCGTGAAGCAGCAGTGGGCCAGAACAATTGATCAGTCACAATAGTTTACAAATTATATTAAAGTTCTGCCGTAATCATCTGTTTAGATCTAAGAATCTGGGTCTATTCATTCTAGAAACTACAATTTCAAACACACACCATTGCTTTTTTCAGGTTTGGCTGGTTCTTCTAAGTTCAACGTTCAAGGTTCAATGATAGATCCACTAAGGTGATGAGCATTTATGATTATTATATTGAAAACGTTATTCACCACAGGTCAAAATTCCCTCGTTATTGTGATGTTACAGTAATGTAACAATCATTACGTATTTGCTGATACACCTAACTCAGTTCATGTATTAACTTTTCCAAATTGTTTTATCATTTTCAACAGACCCTGCCGATGGCTCTAAAATGGTTTGCGATAGATCCACTTCTATGGTCAACTCTACAGCTTAGAGTTGTCCAGGTGGTACCTTGTTTAGGTAAAATATTTAATACAACAAAAACATATAAACCAAAAACGAATCATGCTGTCTTATATAGCTATTGAAAACAGGTTTGAATTTTAAATTCCAAACCAAATGGTACATATTTGACATCAAAGTGGACCAAGTTCAATCAGCTGCAATTTTTTTTTAGGTGATAAGCAGGCAAACAAGACGGGTCACCTGATGATAAGTGATCACCGCCGCCAATGGACATTAACAACACCAGATTGAGATGTAACTAACGCGTTGCCTACGCGGAAGGAAGTATTGGATACGCGCGAAGCGAAAGCAATAAAGGAAGCGGTACATTGTTAAAGCAATGGGCATCATTAACGATAGCAACTGAACCCAGATACACCAACAACTTCCCACTTCAGGACAGGTGACAGAAAAAGAATGTGAAGGACGACGTTTAAAGGATGGAGAGAAAAAGAAGAGAACTGGTTCTCAAGCCAAAACCCCCAGCAGAAACACGACGAATCGTTTGGCGGCTGAATCAAGAAAGGGGGTGATAGCCAGCCTGATAGACCGGCTCACAAAAAGATATTAATCAGCGGCTTATTTCTGTACTGAAAGCATGGGTTCGAAGTTTGTATTCTAAGCCGCCCCCATGAGGCTAAGCCGCAAATTTCATGTGTAAAGACGGAATATGACCCTTAAGCTATATATACTAAAGTGATTACCTCAAATAACCCTTATTATCTTCCTGTTCCGCCAAAGTCTTGATAGAGGCCATGAGCAAGTCATCATATCCCAAGAACTCTGCTAGGACGAAACGAGAGAAAGCGTCACCGAAGCATTGATCACGCTGAGGGTCGAGCGTCACTATCTTCACTGGAATCTTTAGACGAAGTCTTGCCCCAGGCGATAGCCGAAGGAAGCCATATTCCAAAGAATATTCCAGGATGTAGTCTTCGTCTGGAAAAACGTCATGTTATTAAATAAAACAGTTCCCCAAGTATCAAAATTTGGTCATTAAGAATTTAGTAATTCATTAGTTGTTTGAGCAAAATGAAAACCTGTTGGCTTCAACCCATTAATAGCTCACTATTGAGCAATTGTATCTCTTAGATTACAGCAATCGATAAGTCGCATCTGAGGCCTTAAGACGGCATAAAAACTTCCGATACCTCACTACCACCTCCGTTAACCCTCATTGGAGCAGCATGATGGAGTATCCTCTGGGACTCATGATTGATGAGAGGGACCCATGCTCATTAGTGAGCCATTACGGCTACTATAGATCAAGCTTGGTTACGGTGACCTTAGGATTTATGTCCCATACCCATTGACAAAACTAATACAGGGCCTTTACACACCTTTTGTAGAATCTTCACCATCAGCATCTTCTTCCGATTCCTGAAAATAAACAATTGAGGTTTTAATAACACAACACTGTGTACCACATGATGAATAAAAGCTATATTTAAAAATACAATGTAAACTCTTTAAAACGAAACTCAAGTTATAAAAGATTTGTTGTATATGGAGTAGATGAACAATATATTTAAGGGTATTAACGTAAACGAACCAAGTTGTGCTCATTTCAACTTTATAGGAATTTTATCATTATAAAGAATTTACACTGCATATGGATATATCTTCAATAATGAAGAACTTCCAAGCAAATTTTTATGCCCTATTTCATTCCCTTAAAACCAATATCCCTCTACCTCTCTATCACTTTTCATCAAAATTTAATCATTGGTTTAGGCCTCAAAGCATAACCGACAGACAAATTGAGTTACTTTTGCATTTATAATAATAAGTAAGGAGATCCAGTTGATAAAGACAAGAAAAATTGCATTTTTTTGCGTTAAATTATCTTTATATAAAAGAGTTATACCTATCAATACTTTGCCCTACATACAAATTACTAATACATTTAATGAAACCTATTAATATTCATATTAACAGCATCACAAGGCACTTACAGGGCAAGGTTGGCTTGTTCCAAATAATAATATTTAAGAATGCTGTACTTTAGTTACCTACCATATAAAATTAATTAATTTTAAGATATTATTAAAAGAGAAAATTACTGCTTAACTTTCAAAAGGTTTACCTTCTTATAAATATAGTATACTTTATATTTATGCTAGTATGTGAATTAAAGCATAAAGCTAAATATGGCAATTTCAATTACATGACAGAAACCACAAGTAAAAGAAAATTGTCATGGTAATATTACAACAAATGAAAGGTTTCCTCATCCTTATTATATGTTTATATTATATTTTTATGACAATAAGCAGCATAAATTATAAGTGATTGTGCATATTATATATCACTAACTGTGACTTGTCTCATCTTTTAAATGATCCCTAAAATTGAGTTTTTGACCCCACATGCAAAATGTTGAATTAACAATATCTATAAGAGTGGCTCTTGGTCTTTAATGTGCTACTTAACAAAAATAATACTCATGAATAGTAATTATGTTACACCACACAGAACAAATTTTATATATGTATTTCATAAAATAAGTAATTGACTTACATCAATTGCTTTAGAATCTTGATCCACTTCCTCAACAAGGCCCATAATGCCTTTCCAAATAGAAGAACTTAGTTCCACATCAACACCAGGAACTATAGTCACATTGCCTTCTCCCTCAGCCACACTAGACACCAAATCGGGCTTAGAAGTCAAATAATAAGTTGTCTCCATAAACTGATTGTTTTCTCCGTCCTCATCATCATTCTCTTCATGAATCCGAGTTATATTGCCATAATCAGTACCATCACGCAAATACTCATCTTCTTCAATGTCATCACTGGATGATGACTCAATATTGATAAACCTGGAAAAAAATTTAAGCTTAGTTAGTAAAGTAACCAGAAATACAGTTGTTATTAACAAACAAAAAATGCAAGTACTCATAGTCAGGTGGATTATGTCAATGTGTCAGATGTATATGGAAGTAATTGGAAAAACTTAAGCAACAGTGCAGTCAAAAGAAGAATGGGTGACAGCTACTGTCATAATTTTATTAGTGCTTCCATGATTGAAGCATTACATAAAGCTATAAAGGTCTCATTTGTTACTGTAAGGTAATTAACGGAGTTGTTTACAGCAGCTGATCAATTACAATACATTTAGCATTAATCGCAAACAATTCAGGCAACCAATATTTATACTTAGAATTAATGTTTCACACCAGAGGACAAGGACACAAGGAGTCCAATATACATAATACTGTAAAATAACTTATAAATCCAATTCAGTCATCAGGTAACAATGAAGTGGAATTTGTATAATATAAAATAGATATAATTAATGTAATGATGCTAAGGTATGCTAACATAATCTTTAATGAATGACTTCTAGGTTATCAATTGTATATTATAGTAGCAATGAAAGTGTGATAAAAAGTAGTCTGTCCTGTTAGTCCAGTTAGTAGGACATGTTCCAGAGTATAATCTATCTCTGTATCAACTTTAATACAAATGCTCACAAACTTTTGCATTACTAATACTAGTTTCCACAACCAGCTTCCCCCACATGGTTTATTTATAAAAATGTAGCTTATATGTTATTCTAGTCTTAATTACACATTCACATTTTAAATATTAGTTATAATAGAAGAAAGTATATATGTTATTTGATGTGATCGTGAAATAGTCTATACTGAACAGTATATTTTAATTTAAACATAAAAAAAATTAAACAAGGTGAAACTTAGTTAAAACATAACAGTAACTCAGTGAAACATACCCTTCAGTGGTCAGCATGCTTAGCATGGAGCTAAAATCATCCTTGTCTTTCTTCAGTTTACGTTCCTTAGCATAACTCTGTTCAATGGTGTACTCTTGATCCGGATTTCTCAAGATCTCAACTCTTAGAATACCTTCCCTCGGCCAAGTATCCTTCACATGATTCAGACATGTTGTTGGTGTTCTTGAAAATGCAATGTGGATATATGCCAATACAAAGAAAGCTACAAGAGCCTTCAACAATACAAGGAACTCAAAGAACCTTCTCACCGGCCTGGGAAATGTTCTTGCATAGGCAATGGCAAATTTAAAAAACAAAGCATGGAACAACCTCTCTCTCACATTGAAAAGAGGATTTTGATTTGTATTTCTAGTACGATTCATTCCTTGATTAATAACTGGAACACCTGGGAGCACATTGTTTTCTGGATTAACTCCAGGTGGCAAATTATTCATCATGCGAGGTCCACCAGCATTACTCATTTTAGTAGTTTAAGTTAGAATATTATTGCGAAACGTTCACTTTCTCTGTATCGAATGTGATTATTATTCTCTCAATACATCCATATCGTAAGGATGGTATCTGAAATAGAGATTCACATATTAATTTAATAATACAGTATCGACTGTTATGAACGACTTCAATATTCGATAAGGCATTAGCATGGCATAAACCCAATTAGTCCAAAATTAAGCGCATTGAACGTAATAAGTGTTACTGTTTTACATTCTATGTAGGTTCGACATTGACCTCAGAGTAAACAGTGTTATGTACCGTCTCGTGGGCACACGTTAATCTATTTGATGTAAAACAAAAACAGATGGCCGTGGTCCTAATGCGAAAAAAATAGACTCTATGAGCGTAGTGAAGCAATCCAACAAAAGTAAAAGTAATCAACAAGCCAAGATAGGTACCTAAATGTCAAAAATCACTTTCATAACACACTTATATAAGAATCCAGCTATTAACTTCGTAGCAATTTTTCAGTAGGATTAACATACAATAGCTTACGGATTCACTCCAACATTATTAAAAAAACCTGATAAATAAAACATGTCACTGTTTATTCCAGTGAATAAAATCAGAGAGCTGTCAAATTCTAAATGTCATTCAATTCGCAATCGCAATGAACATTCACAGATTGTCATTTTGTCTTTGACACGGTACGCTAAGGATTGGCGAACACTTATAAACTCGAAGGTAATTTTGGCCTTACCTCACATTGCGGCTGCGAACTTAGCTAATCTATCGTATGTGTAATTTCATTAGATTCATACAGAAAATAGAGAAAACCTTAAGCTAGCGGTGCAATAACCATATTTTTGTGGTACCCCAAAAACTTATAATTGAAAAATAAAACATTTGAAACATTATTAAAATGAATATAAAATAATACATAAATTATAACTCTAATATACTTAAGTCGTATCTCCTTTTATATGCATAGAGTAAAAAAAGATTTTTTATGTAAAAGTATAGCAAATCAATACTAGATGGAGTTGGCCGTATCAGAATATACTCAAACGACAGACTGCAAAGACACTGATAGTTGGCTCGGTCTCATTGTATCGTTCAGCAAACATTTACTAGATGGAGCTAGTCGCGTACAAATATTAAATGAAACTACAAACATGGTAAGTACCAGATTCCAAATAAAAAAATAATCATCAAAATCGGTAGGTTCTCTTATATTTACTGCAACTTCGATTCGCAATAAATGTAAACAAACCATAAAAAAGACCTTCTGTAGGGTTTTCATCAACTTATATAAATGAGGCTTTTCCACTACTCTCATAAAATTTTTGAAAATTAGTTATTAAACTACGTATTGATCAAAGAACAAGTACCAACTATTTATTTATTTATTAAACGCCAACGTGATACACACTAAAATTTGATACAAAAACTACTACAAATAAATGTAGTCATACCCGTCACACAAAAAAATTACAACACACCATCATTCACAAATTCATACTCTGACATCCTTGATTTCATGAAAGAGTCAACAACCTTTCAAGTTATTGAAGAATTTTGTTTCACACTTTTATAATTTATAGATTTTCGTTTTAATATAATTTATACATTTGTCAATAAGTGGTAATAGTGGTATAAAATTTAACTTAAGAATTGATAAAAAAACAAAAAGTTTAATTTTCATGCTTGTCACAGGTTGCCACGCAACGTTGTGTTAATAAACATTCCTGATCGAATTTGCACCGAGTACAGTAAAAGGTATGAGTTAAAAAAAACCAAAATTATTTAAAAAATTAATAAGTCCAAAGCTACTCGTCAAATGTCACTGAAATAAAAAAGGGAGCACATGACCATCGTCAGCTTTCGAACAAAAAATCTTTTCAAAATTGGTCCAAGCGTCTTCGAGTAATCGAATAACACAAAAATTTGAGAACCTCCTTCATTATTTGAAGTCGGGTATAAAAACCACTTTAAATAGGTATTACCTATGTATATGTAACAAAAATAGAATTTTAAAATCAGCCAGTATTTTTCTTTTATTCTATAAAATGAATACTATAAAATGCATTAAACTATAAAATGCTACATGATATCACAAGGT
>DWJZ01008216.1:0-11510 GCA_018249125.1 Asbolis capucinus
AAATTAGTAGGATTAGTGATATTATCACTGTTATCATCGAAGAAAAGGTACAATCGAAAGTCGTTGTAATGGGCAGTCCAGAATACCCTCCATGTGCTGAACTATGAATTGTTATTGTTGCAGGATGCTTCGAAGGAGGATCAAATCGAAGGTCTAGTCAACAATGTGAAATGGCAGATGTCTTCGGACAGAAAGGAAGGAGCTCTCAAACAACTTCAGGGGCTGATCTGGAAACAGGGCTATGAAAGCGGCGATATCAAGGGACAGTAAGTTTCAATTGTTGATATGGAATTAACAAACCTGTGTATAAATGTATCGCTTGTTGTTCGGCGGCTTGTGTCGATTATATGTGAATGGTTGAGTTAAGCAAAAGTGGGCGTGGTCGGAAGTTCGTATAATGTCATGCTACATAAAAAAACCATGGCAGGTAAACTCTTGGCCTAGAAAGCTCGGCCTAGTCAATAATTTTAATTTTAAATTTTTCCTAAGTTTACTATCAAATAAACCATCAAAAATATAATCTGAGTTTCCCTTCAATTACTACTTTTTGTCATTTTTATAAAACAAATAGTATAATATTTTATCTCTTCAGTGTTGTTATCAGGGTCAGGGGTTTCTAGAGCAAATATTTAGTTTCTGGTGATGGTGAAAATGGATCTTCATTTTCTAGCATGTACAAGATTTTAGATTCAGTAGTGTAAAATTAAATGTTCGTATGAAATTAGCTATGCAGATCTGTAGTATGTAGTATACTGTATTTCGAATGTGCTGCTTGGTGAAAAGAGATTTGATTTTGTAATAAAATTTGCTATTGTAATAGACATAGAAATCACAGAGAGACACATCCTTTTTTAGAAAATTTAGACACGCTCTTATATGAAATATATTCTAATACTATATATGTATACTTCCAGTGTTTATCCACTATATAAACTATGGAATCACTGTGACTTGCTAGGAACATATTTAAAATGAACCTTATCAACAAATGTGTTTAAATGTGGTATCATTTTAAATGTTTCAGTTTTAGCTTTAAAATGATACCACATTTTCGAAAATGTATTTCATATTTCAAATGCTAGGGTTGTTAAAGGAACAAAGGTGTTCTTGAGCTCTTCAGATAGTTTGGCACGCGAGTGTATAAATACATATCTCAGGACAACTCACAGACGGCAATCTGATTCCAAACTAAGCAACTGAGGCGATCAGGCAACTAATATAATATACATATATATTTTTTAATATGTATATTATATAGGTAGTTTTATTACACATACACACAGAACAAATATTCCTGAGCATCATATGAAAATTGTTGTTTGGTGGGAATCGAACCCACGATCTTTGGCCTAGTAGTCAGGTTTACTAACCATTAGACCAACAAGCCATTCAAATGAATATGTATTTTATGTGCTAAATAAAAACGATTGAAATATTAATTTGCAGTGTCTACGAGGATGTGTCAGCTGCTTTGGAACAATGGCGCTCTGTGGACGGTCAAAAGGTGTACATTTATTCCTCCGGGTCGGTTCAGGCTCAGAAGCTGTTGTTTGGACAGTCACAGGCTGGAGACCTGCTGCCTTTGATCGATGGCCACTTTGACACAGCAGTAGGAGCTAAGCAGGAGGCCAAAAGCTACACTGCCATCGCTGAGAAGATTGGTGTGCCGCCAGCTGAGGTGCTTTTCCTCACCGATATACCTAAGGGTAAGAATTGTACTTTTTTTTTGTTGAATTAGGTGATAAATGAAATTAATGCGCGACCCGCGACCCACATGATGAAGCTATGTTCTGCGCTTATCACATTAGGCTTAACCATCTGGAACAGATGTCATTTAGCTGACTTAAACCAAAGGTAGGTAATATATGGATGGTAACAAACATGTTTTTTGACCACTATCGTCGCAGATACTAAACATTTGAAATGTAAACGGGTATTCACGATCTGATTATTATTATACCGATGTTTCGACCTAGTTTTATCGCGGGTACCCGTTTACCCATTAATTACTATTAAAAATGTCTAAGGGTGGTAGTTAGATAGTCAGGCCTGACAGGAATAATAACGCTAGCTATGCTCGATAGATACGACGCGATTTCATGAGCGCTTCCGTGTTTTAGAGGATACGTATATCTATCGGTGCCAGTTGTAATCCTCAAATGGCGGTCGTTAAACTTTATCGGAAGCTCCCGGACGGTCAAAAGATTCCAAATTTTGGCGAGGTACATTATGAACATCTGCATTAAACTATCGTGGTGTATGTTCTAGGCGTCCACAATTATGTCTTGTCCAGCCCAACTTGTATTAGCTGAATTTTTTATTTCATTTAAAGTTTTAGCACCTGCACTGCTAATTTCCCTTACTCAGGGTTGACGCGTGGACAATGTCATTAGGCATTAATTTTATTTAGCCCTTTGATTCTGCTGTTATGAGACATAAATAAAAGAATCTAAGCCGGCAAACTTCGGTCTGCCATTGTTGTATACAATTGTCGCCAATTTGATTTAATTCAGCGGCTTCAGAGTTGCCATACATTAGTCGATTATTCCGGGGAAATAAAAGACGCTTCTTGGGATAAAAATGTATCCTTCAACCACCCTCGGTAAATGACTAATGGCAACACAAAAATGTTTTTTCAATTTGGAGCAGAAGTTCTTGACAGCGTGTTCAAAAATACAAAAGAATCATAATATGAGTATAGATAAAATAAACTTTGAATTCGTCGGTTACAGAGGCAGAAGCAGCGCGCGAGGCAGGCTTCCACGTGGCGTTGGTCAGCCGCGAGGGGAACGCCCCATTGTCGGCGGAAGCTACCGACGCGTTCGCAGTGCTCCACACACTCGCACAACTCACCTCCAACAAACGCAAGACGGAACCTCAGGTGCCACCCCGATGATATCCCCCCCCACAATAGCCAGCTTTCTGCATGCACTATATTGTATATATGTATGTTCACACAGGTTAGTATATGTATCGTGTAGCATTTGTTTGTTTAGTGTTTTAGTTCGTAGATTGCTGGGCAGAAGAGATGGAGTGGTGTAATAGTAATTTGGATTTAATAGTTTTTGTGGATTTAATTTAATACTGTTTCTTTTCTTGTAGAAAATGTGAGTGAGAATAAATTGAAGTTCGTTATAGAACAACAGTAAAAGTACTTAAACTTAATGTTCGATCTTTTCAATCCTTGAGATACAATCAACTATTTCAATATGTGCTTGTTATGGGAGGATGTATGGTGTAATAGATAAAAGTAAATAATATAATGGGTAGTGCCAAGCAATTAAATCATCATGTAAAGTTACTCTTACTGCTGCACTCACAGTTGTTTAATGGTTTCTTAAAGCTCTCCCTGGTATAGAATTCAGAACTAGGGAGCAATTTAATTCATTTATTTTAATTTCCTATGCTCCATCTTTTGTGCTCGTAGGTCTATGACTGCTTTTTGTCTATGGTGACGGATTTGAATGTGCTTCTTTATTTGTATTTAGAATGTTTGTTTTTGAGTAATAGTATATATAATACCATATAAAATATAAAACCATTGTTGGTTGTCATGTTGAAATGCAACATAATTTTCTATTATAGTGATATAAGTGTAATTTTAACTATTTTCCACATGGAACTGGATGGAAACGGATGGATGTAATGGAAACGTTTTTTGTTATAGTTTTATTTTATCTGTGTTAACAAACAGTTATACAGAATGTCAAATATATTATAATAAAACTCATTTTAATTTAAACCAGTATGTTTGATTTCATTTATCCAATTAGTAGTTGTATTATGGTATTTGTTTAAACATAAATATAATGGTGACTGGTATAATTATATTATGTGAAAGGGTACATAATGTTTGTACATAGTACACATTGTCTCGTATTACAACATTTTGATATAAACCGGACGAAGTAATTGAAGAAGTCTTTGGGCTATTATTCCTTATGTATATTATTACGTATTATTTTTTTTGAATTTTTACCAACTCATGGGATTTTATATTGATTTACAGCTAGCTTAGCTTACATAGGATCTGCATCCCTACATATATGTATATAGTTTTGGAATGTGGAAAATTCTACAATAAACTGTTTACAATTTTTACAATCCTATTATAATGTACAGAAATGTTGGGGCTGGTGTTAAGATTGTGGGTTTATCGGTTAAAATTGTTCAAGTGAGAGTACTATATGCATGCTATTTTATGCTATGCAATATTTAATTCAGAGATTTGTTGCATTGGGACTCAGTATTGTTTTGATTTTTTTATATTTAGTATTATAATATTGTTAAAATTTTAAATATTTACTTATTATGTTTTGGAAGAATAACAAAATAATGTAAGTCTTCCATCAGTTTTTAGTGCGGCAGTCAGTACTGAAATTTAATAAATACTACAGGACTGTATATCGCTCAGTTTATCCTTAGATGATATGAGTTGTACTCTAGTGTCGTCATCACTGTATACACATCCGACAAACATCCCTATGAGCAATTTAGAAAATGTATATTAAGTGGAATATTATGTGTAGTACAGGTTATGGTATTTGTGTTTGCTAAAATATTGTTGATGTTTTGATACATTATTCGGAATATTTAGAATTAATATTAATTATGTTTGTGACAATTAGAACTTTTGTTTGGACCATTTTTCCTGTTATACAATTTACTATTTGATTTTTGTACAATTTTATTCCTAATATTACTAGTTGCTACAAGAAATTAAAGTCAGTATTCATGACCACTTGCTTAAAGGATGATAGAGCTATTTACAGACTTGTAATTTGTCCAGTTTATGTGGCATACTTCACTGTAGCCTTCGACGAATGTCGCAACTGACGCTAGAGAGAGTGAAGGCAATATAATCTTTCTTTTTACTTGATGCATCACTCTTTGTTCTGTAAAATACCTGGGCAGAGACCTCACGCATGTGTTGATTTTACATTTGAAGGTGATGTTATGAGTTATGAATTAATATCTAAGAGGATAAATGTTAATTATTTATACTAATGTCAATAAAAACTCGCGAAGTGCACCATTCACATTATTCAATGATACCATAAAATAGCGAGATGTATAGATGTAGCCATCTATTATGAAAAGAATTCGTGAAATAAATCATGTTTTTATCACGTTCCAGGATGAGCAGCCAGCGAAAGTACTCAAAACTGACGCTGATGTAGATGTTAAAAGTGCTTCAGAAGCATTGGTTCCTGAAGAAAAAGTTGCAGAAAAGGAGGCACAAGGTGATCAAGAAAAAATGGAGGTAGAAGAAACTCCTATAGCGCAAGATGCTAAGGAAAAAGAGAAGAAAGGAGAAACTATTATTGAGGATGTTACTGATACAGTTGAGCCTCTAGATGTCCCTATGGTCAATGTTGAGCCTATCGTGACTGAAGCGGATACAGAAAAGTCTGATACAGATAAAAAGGATGTAGAAATGGATGCTGAGGTAATAAGCACCGCAAAATCTGATGAAGTCACGTCCAAGCCCGATGTTCCTGTAGTATCAGAGGAAGTAGACACAAAGCCTAATGACGTAGTATCAAAACCCAGTGAGGCAGAAATAATTCCAGAAGTAGTCACAAAGTCAGATGAAGTTGTGAAGCCGTCAGAGGAAGTAATTTCAAAGACAGAAGTTGTAAGTAAAGAAGGTGATATTTCAGAATCTGCTGAAATCTCTAACGGAGACAAGGAGGCTTCAGTAGATGCGAAACCGACAGAAAATGAGCCTGAAAATATTGTCGATAAACAAAAAGAAGATATTGTAGAGATGAAAGAACAAATCGAGAGTCAGGTTGTCAAGGAGAAAGCCAAAGTGGCCGAAGAAACGCCACCTACTGTTGTTACTGAAATTGAAGAAATTACCGCTGACAATCTTGGTGATGTAGCAGAAATAATCGAAGATCTTGAACCTATTGTTGAAGAACCGCCAAATGAAGATATGGAAGATTTACAAAATGTTGGGGAAGTGTTAGAAAAAGAATGTGATGAAATATTGTCAAAAGTTCAGGATGTTACTAATTTGGATAATATTCCTCTAAAACCTTTGCTTAACCCAATTGTGGAAGAAAGTATGGAAACTGAAATAGATGCTGACAACATGGATTCTAATGATATTGTTGATAGAATTTTAGATACAGAATTAGAACTTGAAATGAAGCAATGTAATGATATTGACCTAAATACTGTTTCTGAAATAACTGACGATGCAAAGATGGATGACTCCGTAGAATCCAAATTGATTGAAAATAAACAAGAAATAGAAACAAAAGCCAAAGTTGAAGAAAAGACTACAGAAAGTAGCGCACCACAAAATATGGATACTGAGAGCAGTCAAAGTGAACCTAAAACCGAACAGACTGTCGAAAGTATTGAGTTAAAAGATAACATTGAAAAAGAAGAAAACAATGATAGCGTAAAAAGCACAGAGAAAGTCGAAAATTGTGACGAAATTAAAAGCAATGATAAGGCCGAAAGCAGTGAGGGTGTAAGTAATGAAAAAATTGAAAGCAAAGACAAAGATGAAGCACAAAATATTGAACAAAATGATGAAAAGATGGATACCATTGAAAAGGTTGAAAGTAAAGATGTATCAGATAAAGTAGACAACACAGACAAAGTTGAAACAAGTAACAAAATGGAGGAGATACCTGCAAATAAAACAGAAGAAAGCAAAACTCCGGTTGTTGAAAACAATAAAGATGATTTGAAAACACAACCTGAGTCAACAGATACTGATATGGCTCCTGATGAAATAAAAACCGATAGTGAAAAAGATAAGGATGCTCAAGTCAATGGCAAAGCGACAAATGGGGAGGCTGAAAGTGTGAATGTTAATGGTGATGTTAGCAATGCTGAAGAGTTAAACTCGCGATTGTCTGTAGAAAATGGCAAAGAGACTGTGAATGGTTCCAATGGAGATTCAGTGGATTCCGAAAAAGGCCAAGGCGATAAGGTGGAAGCTGAAGTGTCAGACATCAAAGTGAAAACAGTTGCGACAGAGGAGCCCCACACTGATCCAATAGAGCAGCCTACGGAAGCATAAGATAATTTTGGTCAGTATATTGTTTTTATTTATTTATATATTTTCCTGTATTTGTATGTACTTAAAAATTATGATCAATTAGTCCAACCCAGTAATGGCCGAACCATATGAGCACAGGACATGACTGAGACCGACTGAAGGCTACCAACATGACTTAATAATGGCTATCTAATGATAATAACTTTACGTGCACTGTTGGTTAAGATCTTTGCCACTAGCGGTCATTCATCCTCATAGCTCGCGAGCCGTTGCTTACATAAGATCGACTCTAAACATCGGGCTTCAAACTCTTCTAGTATATGTATTGTAAGACAATTTAATTTAATTTCAGTATGAGGTGAGAGGGAACAGCTGGTCGTCGTAGCGATGTTGGGTCACATCACATGAATGACAAGACTGAGGTTGCTTCCACGCTGACGTCATTTCCTAGTTTATACGTGTATTGAAATTTCACTGTAACGCGGTGACGACTCTGTACATTGCCTGAAGAAGCATTAATATCGTCCACGGAGCTCTTGGACATATGTTAATTTAAGATTTTTTACGAAATCTGATTTCGTAATTCGTAAAGAATCTTAAATTTTATCCCGCCAGTCGATAGTGACTAGGAAACTATGATGTATATATTTTTTAAAATATCATATGAAGGCTTTGGTAGTTCCTACTGTGAGACGATTTTTCAATTGGTATTTGACGGATTGCTTTTGAAAAATCGTTTTACGTGCATATGTAAACTAGTTTATATATCAAGAAGCGCGATGTTTGAGTCGTAACGTGAAGCGTGAAGTAGTTCAATAGCTTCGGGGACGTAAGGTTTTTATATGTCGTATTTTCATTGTATTTGTAATGATCGGAATGATATTGGAATCGTCATTCCACCTTTCTAGTATTTATATAACATTCCTTTGCGTGACGGCCGTGGTATTAAGCAGTATTTTATTTAAATTAGGGCCAAATTTCGGTGCTTTGTGGACTATTACAGACTTACCCTTTAGTGTTTTTGCAATTTTATCTCTCCGATGTAATGATGCAGGTCGTATGCATCCTATTATTTGTATTGTTAAAATACCAAATAGTTTACAATTACAAGTACCAAATCTAAGCACCACGCACAACTTAATGTCAGAACTAATAAAAAAACATTAAATTTGAGCTTTATTTCGTGTGCTCTAACGGTTGGTTTTTTAATATTTATTCGAGCAATGCATCGTCTTTTACGGTACACTTTGTACTATACGAAAATCAACTGTAAGATACAACAATGAAGTTCATATTTCAGTGATTTTTTATCGTATTTCAGTAAAGTTCTGGGGCTTAGATTAGGTTCATAAAGCAGATCATATGTTGATGCTAAGAACAACCACGGAAAGAGATAGTGTATAAACCTAAAGGCCCGGCAGTGTACAATATTTGTCACCGCATGTCGTAATTTGGCTAAGGTAAGTTTTATTCGTAAGTATTAATTGTATTGTGATCTTATTTGTCATATGTATTACTACTTGTAACGGACTTTTCCTACATTTTATTACACTGCCAAAATGCTCTTCGCGTTCCCGTTCGACGTTGGTTTACAAATTGACTCATTGTGATAATGTAATGACAAGAAGACTGTTTAAATTTAATAGTGATTGACAATGGGCTGTGTTGAGGACGACTGGGGAATTCCCTGAAGTACAGGTTAAGGTCTGTTTACACCAACTCGATATAAACTCGTTTTCGACTCGAACGAAAGCATTACCATGAGTATTATTTAGTGTTAAATAAGGTTGAATTTCTGGTAAACTTTCTGAGACTTGCTTTTACAATGACGTAAGTACCAGCTCGTACGTATCTGCTGCGTTGATTTGTTGAAAATTCAACTTTAAAATCCATAATATAAAACTAATATATTAATGCTTCGAGTTGGAACGGAGTTGGTGTAATGTGTGCAGACCTTAAGGAGTGTAGTTTTTGTGACGTATATTGATACATTTTGCCTTGCTAAAATATTTGTGGTAAGCATCTTTATTGATGTTATTTGTAGCTGTGTGTATATGTCAATAACGGCCTTCACGTGCTGGTCCTAATATATTGTTTTTTGGGTCCAACGCGATTCTTGCTTCTTGTCTTAATAGCGCTATTTTCTGCGTCTACGAAGATCTGTTGTGTATAATTTTGGAAAGGAAAATTCGTGTTAAAATCATTGACAGTGTCAATTTTGTCGAAAAAAATCACTATATTCTTAATGTTCATAGTGGCATCCTGTGACTGATCGTAATCGAATGTATAGATCAATTGTCGATTACATATGACGGTGATCGTCGGATCTATGAATCGTAGTCGGATTAATTGTTCAACTACGATTGGGTAATGGAAATGTTGATTGATCGATAAAACTCCTGTTTGGCGAAATATTTTAGCACGGCAAATTGTTAGAATGACGTAAAAACAAGACTTGTGCCAAATTATTAACCGCAACACCGTGAAATGAATTTTGTTATATAATTTGTTTCCTTCCCGCTTTAACGCACGTAAAAGTGTATCTTCTGTTTCATACTCCCAGTCACGATAAGGTTAAATTAGCACAAACTAACATTACAAGACTGCCTTATTACGCATTTAATAATAACACTGATCTATTATTTCCCAAATATTTTGGTGACAATTCTCTTACCTATTTTGTGGTGCATTTATTACATGATTTGTTGGGCAAATCTATTTTTCTATTATTTTATAATTAAAATACAATTAGTTAATTATCTTATTTATATTTATTGATAATGATTTTTGTTGAAATACAATTTTGGTACTACTTTGTATTGTCATGTGCCTAACTGTGGTACTGTATGCTATTTAGTTTAAGTTCTAAATTTTTGTTCCTTTAGTTTTTAAGATTTGGACGGACAAAATGGAAGTTTGTAAACCAACGTCTGTATAAGATGAATCTCTCCATCTAGACTGATTTTTTTACAGTTTTATTAATTGAATTATCAATCTTTGTATGTAATAGAACTCCGACTCGGTGGTACTGGAAAAAATTAATGTTTATGTGCCCTATAATTTTATTATAATAATATTTCCTATGTAAAAAATAAAAAGCAAAAACAAATTTAATTAAATTCGAGTGAAGATGTGTATTAGTTTTAACTATCGCCACTAATGACATTGAAATATAATGGATGTAGAATTTGTCATTGGCATTTTATTTATCACTTCAAAATCCTGCTTTGTCCATAGAAGTGACACATTATCATATAGGCCTAACATTCTGTAGGTATTTTATATAAGGAAAGTTGTGAAAATACATACAGAACTTTTTTATTATACGTAATATTAAAATTGTTATTGTTTCATCCAATACAATAGAAAATAGTGGCTTTCTTGGTGTAAAATATAGAGCGTTATACATTAAAAGTTCAAATCTCTGATGGATTGGTCATCTTCTGGATTTACTGCGGTTGCCGCGAGACGACTATACTTTATGCAAATTCGATCTGGAATATTTTCCATACAAATTTTAGTTCGTATGGAAAAAATCCTGATCGAATTTGCACCAAGCATAATAGCACTGCGTCATTTATACATTTTTGTTTTGATACTGGGAATAAATTGATATTGAATTTTCTGACACTAACGTACAGGAAGACATAATCATACTATAATTATAAAATTTATTGTTCTAGGTTCTAATCCTTACTAAAACTCCTAGTTTTCGTTTTCCTAAATATCTTCTATGTACAAACAGTTACAGACTTTTTATGTGTTTATATTGATAAGAATATTATTAAGCTATTAATATAGTATTGGCAGGTACTAAATTTTGGTGACGCTAGTCTGGCTAGCTACCACCATCTTGCTTCAGTTAGCCGCCAAATAATTCCTCATATGGCTGGGGGCTTGAGAGCCTCTGTTCGCCAACACATTGGTGGTGTCTTTTGCTTCTAATGTGCATGAATGACGATGAATACTCACCACGTGGCTATTTGTCGGCTGTTCCTTTTAAAAAGTATCATGTGATACACAACGTAATGTGCTTACTATCTTCATCTCGGGAAGTGACTACAGACTACACTACGTTAGAAATAAGTTATATTTGCTATCATTTTTCAATTGGATTCTTACGCTAACGTTTTATGCAGTGGTGTAACTATAGGATGGCAGGACTCGCAAAAAAGGTCACTTCCGGCCTAAGAGGCAACGAGCTCAGAATGTAAAAATAATATTATATCACGTCAGAAATCAGTATAAAGTATGAACTTATTTCTAACGTGATATAACACCAGATTTATTAGATAACTAGATTTTGCCCTCCTGTCGCTTCGAAAGAAGACTGGATGAAAAATATCCAATTATCCTTGTCGTCATATAAGCTACATGCACAATTGTGTCTCAATTGATCCAGTGATTTCAGTTTCGGAGTTGCTATATTAATTTTAACCGGTTATCCTGCGGGCACAAAGCCGTTTCCTGGGATAAAACCTAGACT
>DWJZ01008217.1:0-11510 GCA_018249125.1 Asbolis capucinus
ATTATACATGATCAATTATTTTAAAAACTTAACAAAGTACAAGAAATTACATGAATGAAAAATGTTGTGTAACTATGACGAACCTAACGGCAGTATTTTTGCTGGAGTCTGGGATCTAGACTTGGTGGGGTAAATATGTCCAAATTGGGTCCGGGGAAAAGTGCCCAAAATGAGTTATATCATGTAGTAGTGATATCGTTTGCATTTATTGTCAAAATAAATAGACATTTGATCGAAAGGTTTTTTTTAAATAATACAAAAAATACGTGTAAACTTATTTGAGGACAAAACCTCCCAGCCTATCTCCAGAGGTAAGTGGAGTTTAAATAATTGAACATCACGTGATTAATTATTTGACTGGCCTGTTAGTCTAGTGGTTAGTGAATCTGACTGCTAGGAGATCATGGGTTCGATTCAGGAAAAAAATTCACCATATACATAGTACAAGCTGACAGTTTGGAATCGAATGGCCGTGCGTGAATTGACCAAAACTGTTTATTAATTATTATTATATTATTAATGGACAGCCCCTATGTGACAGAAGAACATTTTTTCTTTGGTCATAGGTGTTACTTGTGATGAACTATTAGTATCGTTCATGCCAATCTTTACACAGGGTATTTCTAGTGTGATGGGAGTGATATTTTTGATGTTGAAATTCAAAATTAAAAACAAATATTCAGTTAGTGAGTCGGTTAGTCAGTCAGTCGACAGTCAGTTAGTCAGTTGGTCGGTTAGTCAGTCAGTCGGTCAGTCGGTCAGTCAGTCAGTCGGTCAGTCATACAGTCAAGTCAAATCATATTTTTATCACAAATTCAAAGAATATCCAAGATGACCGATAGTTCTAATTTAGATGCTACATCATACCGTTAGTAATTTTTAAAGAATCTATTCACAATTTTATGTGGGCTTTGAATGCAACACCTATACGAATTTAAAAATAAAGCATTTAACGTATCGTTTCACTTGGGTAATATTTAGACATGAAATAATCTCACTAATATTATAAATGTGAAAGTCGATGGATGTTGTTACTCCTGCACGCAAAACTACTGAACTGATCTGAATTAAATTTGGCACAGGGATAGATTATAGTCTGGAATGACACATAGGCTACTTAATATCAAGGCAATGCCGCGAGAAGACACCAGTATAACATAAAAGAGGTCAAGAGGGTGCTGGTTCCCTCCCTCATCACACAGGCCCCGAGTTCGCTGTGTTGACGCCGCGCTAGGATTAGCCGCCCGAAGTTTGCGTAACCGATGTTTTCACTAATACGTTTGCCATACGCTGGATTAGGTCCGCGTTTCACTTGAAAATGTTCGTTAGGGGAACTTTAACCGGGAAATAAGGAATTGTTTTTGAAAATCGAAATTCCGATTGATTGGTTGACTGTTTGATTGATTGACTGTGTTTTTGATTTAGTGACTGGTTGTTAAAGTGACAGTTTTTATTTGGCATAGTGGTTAGTGAACCTGATTAGTAAGAAGGTTCGATCGCATCCATAACAAAGATTTTGTGATGAGCACGAATATTTGTTCAGTGTCTGGGTGTATAAAAACATTTAAAGATATGTACATATGTATGTTTATCAATTTTCTGATCGCCATAGCAGAAACGAACGGTTAGTTTGTTATCAGAAAGCCGTGTATGAGTTGTCCCGACATGTTTATTTATGATTTAATGTCTGTGACTGATTGAAGGAATGATTGACTGACTGATTGAAGAGCTGATTGATTGACTGACTGACTGACTAACCAAATTCGATATATATCATCACCCAGCTATAACGGTTACAAAGAGGTTTTTTACTTATGATACAACGTTTTTTTGTGTTTTCTGTTGTATACAAAGTTTTTTGACCCAGAAAATAAAGGTATTTTTGAGTTCTATTGTACATTGTTTAATATATTAAACCGACCTACATTTATAAATATTTCACACTATAGTAAAACATTAGAACTTCCTTAATAATGTAGTATAGTATAGTAACTATTTTGTTCTAAATTCCTAAACTATTGTGGGTTAAAATTGAAATATGTTTAACCTAAAATTCACAAATAAGCACGACTCGCGAAATTAATGAATTTTTGCGTGGCATACCATCGATGACGGAAAACAAATAGGGCGTAACCAAGTAATTATTTTGGGTTATTCATAAGAATTATGCCCTTATATCAGTATGTAGTCAATACATATATGGGCAATGAGTAACATTTTTAAAACTTTTAACGGGGTTCCCACGATTATTGTATAAATAGTTATTGTACAAATAACAATAATCGTGAGTAAAACGTTACAAAGTTTTAAAAATGTTTACTATCCACGACAATGAAAGTTCAAAATTATGTAATTAGTAAAGCTGTCATTATTTTCCGCCGCCTATATCAACAATTTATTGAGAACAGTTGAAGATTTATAACAACAGACCCTGGATTTAAAAATAAAAACTTAAAAACGAACAAAAAACGTATAACCTATTGCAAAATTCAAATTTTAAATTTGGAACTTACCTCATATACATAGTTTACATGTACCGGAAAATATCAGAATGTAGAAACTTAGAAGTTAGATTATCTCAGAAGTTCGTCGATGCAATATCCCTAGATTTCGTACAGAACCATTAAGAAAAAGTGAGAAGAATACACTAACATAATTCTGTATGCCGCTATCAAAATTCTCTACTCCCATGAAGGAGCCTATCACTGTGGTTTCCAGGATCTAGCCTTCGCCATTTGGTCACGAAAAGTTGGGGTAGATAGGCCTCTTAGTGTTGTTCACGGTAAGTCCTTTCTCAGTTATGTAGCTATTTTGAACTGATAATGGTATTGTGATTTCTGGTGTGGTATTTGGTATTGTACTGGTACTGGTAAAATAAGAAATTTCGATTTATAGGTTATGGGTGTAGTCTAGCAACCGGTCGCAAGAGTAGGGAGTTGGGAAATTTAGCCTCCCTTTCCCCCCTTAGAAAGGGGGTTGCCTCAATCTAAACTTACCGAAGACCTGTTTTTTTTTTAATTTGGAATTCTTATTTAACAACAATTTCACTGTTTTGCAGAAATTATATTGTTATAAAAGGAAATAAATATTAACACACCACACGAGCAAAACCACCGATGGACCCTAGTATTAAAATGAAATAACGCTTTCCCTTATATCCAGACAAGTATTCTTAGTGTCAGGTTGTGAATACACCCAAGATCAAATAGTTATCTGTTGGTTGCCGGTTGGTCTAGTGGTTATTGAACCTGACTACTACACCGGAGGTCGTGGGTTCGATTTCCACCCAGGTCAAACTTATCTGTGATGAACAGGAATGTTTGTGCTATGTGTCTGGGTGTTTAATACAAATATCTAATTAAGTATGTATTATAAAGTATATATGTATGTTTATAAGTTGTCTGATCACCACAGTACAAGCTAACGCTTAGTTTGGGGTCAGATGGCCGTGTGTGAGTTGTCCAAAGATATTTATTTATATTTATTTATTTGAAAATTGAATCGTAGAGTTTAAATCAAGCTGGATTGGCTCAGTACGAGAATCGTTATGATTATATACGAGTATGCAAAGAACAAAGTTACCTCTAGTAATTTTCATCAAACAATATTGTGGTTCAATTACATTTTAAATACGTTTAGTAATGGATTATTATAAAAAAACGTTTATATTACGTTGTATGTGATTTGCACCTGCTACATAATATGAATGGTATATGTCTCAGCGGACGCTTTCGGTACATCATTTTCTATCTGGATATTCACCAGAACTGAAACAAGTACTACATCCCATCTTCCACGAATCACCTAAATCCAGGCGACACTTTGCCCCGAGTCAATCACAACTAGTCCCCATCTCCCAAGGAGGTAGGCTGATTGGTATTGCCTTTTAGAGAAATTGTCGCCGCGCCTTTCAACTCGGAACACGCACAATGCAAGCAGCGGTGCGTGCTGGTTGCTATTCCGGGAAACAGTCGCTCTCTACCGAGAATAGTAAATTTTCAAGAATATGCGCTATAGGTACATACAATTTTTGGCTATGTGATCCTTTATGAAAGAATGTTATGCGTATAACCGAGTTCCGAAAGTACGCTATTCTGAAAGTAGAATGATTGATTATTATCGGAAACCTCAAGGGCTCCTGCCCAACAGAGCAGTGAGTAGAGCTGAAAAACCTGCAACTGACGTCTCTCCGCAGGGCAAATAGGTTATAAAATGTTAGCAATGTCGCATTTAAATGTTTTGTGAACCCTCTTCTGGAAATGCCACGAATAAAATACGTGCCAATAAGTCGTAAGGAACACCAACAAAGCGGACCTTGGCTGTAAAATTAAATTTGATTTGGAACGAACCCCAATGGTGCGCAAGGCCGCGCGCCCGCTCGCCCGCTCGCCCGCTCGCCCGCTCCGCCGCGCTGGCGAGCCGAGCCGGGGAGTCGGGTGCGGGCCCGTTTGCGTATACCGTTTAATATAATTGGTAACTACCTCGTTTTTATCGCGAGCGAGAGATTTTAGCGTGTGCCCCTGAAATTTATGTGAAAACTCCCGAACGCGAGGACTTGTTACAATAAAAATGATGAACATCTGTCCGTGGGAGGGTTTTTACATTTTTTCGACACTTAATTTAATTTTTCACGGTTCCCTGAAGTTCTGAAATTTAAACTCTTCGCTTGGTTGAAACGGCTTTTTGTATGCGGATCACGTTTTGCACAACGGCGTGTAAGACCTCTTGGATAGACGAAAATGGATTACAGGAGAATTGTCGTAGGGTTTAACAGTAATCTTGTCCGAAGCCAGTTAGCGTTGCTGGGTAAAGCAGGATTACCAGAGTAATAGCGTACCCGATTTAGGAATAATTTTGATTTTATCAGAGTTCGCATTTTGACCAGACATTCTAAAGACCTCTTGTAAAATAATAGATATTTTAAATGATGTCGCGTAATGATCAATAAATCACTATTTGTCCGTCTTCGTCCATAGATCATGGTGATCGACGAGAACGAAGCCCGCCTGCGCGTGCGCTACCCGCTCAACTGCGAGAAGCGCCGCAATTACAAGTTCGACATCGCCGCCGTTGGCTGCGATGGCTCCTACTCTAACACGTAAGTGGTACCTGTGATGGGCAAACGCAATTTAGCAATATCTCATATTTTAGACTTAGCAGATTTTGCCATGACGTCTGGTTAAGCTAAAAGCACTAAGCAAATGTGGAAAAATATAATCTAATATGCTTCAAATTAATCGAAAGCATTAGAAGATTGTCGCCTGCTGAATATATACATATCTCAATCATATACTTAACTTAACTTAATATGATGTGGCTGGTCAAGACAAATGTGTTTGTGCCGCTGTCTTTGAATTCAAATGTTTCCTCAGGGTTCCAGTCCACATAACGGTGACGGACGTGAACGAGTTTGCGCCAGTCTTCAGTCAGGCTGCATATGTCCGTTCCGTGGACGAAGGGAAGGTTTATGACGAGATTCTACGAGTAGAAGCCACCGACCGCGACTGTACCCCACGGTACGGCGACGTCTGCAAGTACGAGATACTCACGGACAGGAGCCAACCGTTCACCATCGATAATGAGGGTGAGTTGACTGATTAAGGTGCTCCCGTAAATATTGAGAGAGAAAGAGAGACAAATAGTTATGTATGTCTGTCCGGAAACATTTTTACACTAAGAGGGCAAATAATTATAGACATGAAAGTGTCCTAAATCTGTTTACATGGCTAAGGCGTGTCCCTTAATCCTTTTTGAACCAATAGCCTACATACTTACGAGCTGTTAAGTCACTTGATGGTAAATTGTCAGCATCGTCAGATATCACTGATATAATGTCAGTCAGAAAATAATTTGCTCTCAAATCCCCCAGCACTTGAATATCCTTACTCTCGCTTAACCTTATAATAAGCCTTACTCTCTGGTCTCCGTCAACCTTGTGAAATGTTATCAAACACGGAGTCTATGCTTTATCCTCAGGCGTCATCCGAAACCTGGAGCCCCTGGACTACGAGAAGTCGCACAACCACATTCTGTCAGTTGTGGCGTACGACTGCGGCATGATGCAGTCGGCTCCAGTCATGGTCACCATCAAAGTCAACAAACCATGCCGTGCTGGATGGAAAGGTATACATAGTAGTAGAAAAATTGTTTTAAGCTCCCTTGACAGGGGAAGGGCGGCCAGATAAGCAGTTAGACTCGTTAAAAGAGAAAAAAATTACAGCATAATTAAGTTTCGTTTAGTATTAAATCAGTCCTTCATATGTGATCGTTATCTCCCCAAAACTCCAGGTCTTGCCGAGCGTGTGGACTACGCTCCAGGCACGGGTCCTCTATCCCTGTTCCCGGCCGCTCGGCTGGAGGCCTGCTCGAGCGACGAGCGTTGTCCGGGGGTGACCAGGATTCAGGCTGCCATTACCCTACAAGCCTCCCGCGCCGGCGTGGCCTGTGACCGGGACACTTACTCCCTACACGCGCAGAGAACTATATGTGGTAAGCATCAATTTAAATACTTTTTTTTATAGATATCTCATAATATCGACATTACTTACATCTTATACAAATATTTAGACAAAGGGCCAAACTGATTTAGGGTTTTGTTTTATATTTCAGGTTTGGACCCTAAGACGATCGACCTGCTGCCGAGCCCCGGTGCTGGCAACGAGTGGGCCAAGTCCCTGAAACCCGATTCAGGTAAGTCTCTCCCGTAATGTAATACACTGACTGTTCTCGGAAAACTTAATTATTTTAATTACTGAGTTAGTTTATATTTCATTTAGGTACTAAACTAAAGAAAAGCGTTGATAAAGTTTTGGAAATGCGTTTTATGCTTTTAAATTATTCGAGGTGTGAGAGACTCTTTGAGTTCAAGCCAACCTCCTCTACCCGTTATTCACGCCATCTATACTCGTATTTTAATAAAACTCAAAAAAAAATTCTGTACATTGATATATTTTTTTTACTTTGATGGACTACTCTAATATAGAATTACAGTACGAAAATATTTTTTGGGAATTATTGTCCGTTCGTCAGTCTGAACACGTATCACGTGAAAACCTGCGGACAGATTTCGATGAAACTTTGTAAAGTTATTATTTATATCGCCGATGATATATAAATGTCAATTTAACATACTTTTTATTCCGAATAATTCCCGGGTTTTTTGGTGCACTGCCAATAAAATAAACAATGTATGTGTGTAAGCAAAGCTGCGGATACAGCTAATTAAACAATAAAGGAGATTATGGCAACAAGTCATTCTCTGTCTACTTGAAAGATGTACTGCTTTCTTACTTTCTTTGTCTTTTCGCCGCCTACGAGTATACCACTTCCTTCTTAGCCGTCAATATCCATAAAGTGCAGTGCCAAGTCTTCTCATTTGCCTGCTTATAAGGTGAACTCTTCCTATTTACTAATCCTTCGAAGTTTCCTTTCCAGGACGTGACGGCGAGCAGATGTTCGAGTTCGACGGCGAGACGACGTCGGCGGTGGTTCCAGAGTCCATCCTCAAGCACTCGCTGGGCGGCTCCTTCGCCGTGTCGGCCTGGCTGCGGCACGCGCCGCCGCCGGACCACGACAAACACCGCAAGGAGCACTTGCTGTGTCTGGCCGATGATCACAGTCAGTATCCGTACCCCAGACTAATATTATTGATGTGATGGTGAGTGCGAGGTCCATGGCAGTCGGAAACTCGATGAATGCACCAATTAACTTCGCTAAGTTGGACGCATACAAACTGTCACCGGACCTCTTTATGTGAAAAATTGTTCTTTTCACCATTTTCTCTTTATAACGGGAAATAAATATAAATTGTGACAGATTAATATTAATTGACCTACATGAGATGAATAATTAGTGATGTGATTTGGTGGGTGTGGTTTCAGAGATGAACCGTCACCACTACGCGCTGTTCGTGCGCAACTGCCGGCTGATCCTGCTGCTGCGGCGCGACTTCGGCGAGGGAGACCTCAACATCTTCAGGCCAGCAGAGTGGAGGTGGAAGCTGCCTGAGGTTAGTCTCCTTGGCTTTACTGGATGATGTCTGTGTGAGCGTGGGCGTATACGTGCGAGTTTACGTGTGCGCGTGTGCTTATACATGTTAGGTTTGGGAATTCTCGACAAATTCTAAGACCCGACATGAGATAGTCTAAAATAAAAGTCCCGGGACTATCTAAGTCAGGTTTTAAGTAAGAAAACTGTTTTTTAAGAAGGCTAAGCCTTTTTTGAAATGTTTTAATTGATGTAATTAATTGTGAAAAATTATTTTAAAAAGGCATTTTTTATAAAAATCATCATTTATTAGACAGAAAATCTTGATAACTTCAAAGTTAATTTCAGTCATCCCTAACACCTGTTTTAATATTTTTATTCACACATAGATCCACTTTTAAGCAGTTTAATTAACTAGTTAATCAGTTCATCGAATAGTTCAGCGCCACTAGACATCAGGTGGGATCGTAGTCCAGCCCTAACTTATCTAAGGTAAAAAACAAAAAAAAAATTAACTTAAAGCCTGTATTGTATCGAAGATGAATTTCCTACTATCTTTATTCAGTATAGTGAATTGCCGCCCCATGAAAGACGGAAGATATTGAATATCTGTCGACCACTTTCAATACTATCAACATATAAATGCGAAAGTTTGTGAGGATAGATAGATGGTTGTTTGTTCCTCTTTCGCGCGAACACTGATCGCTAGATCTGAATGAAATTTGAGAAAGATATAGGATAATGTGTTGTAAGGAGTAGTGCGTGATATATTTTGTCCTTTTTTTATCGAGGCACCTACAAAGCGAATCCGCCGACAGGAACTAGTATGTAAAAAACAGGACATATTTTACTCATGCCTGATTCTATATCTAATGTGCAGGTGTGCGACAACGAGTGGCATCACTACGCGTTGAACGTGCGGTTCCCCAACGTGGAGCTATTCGTGGACGGGGAGCCCTACCGCTCGCCCGACGGCAAGGGGCCCGAGGTCATCGACGACTGGCCACTGCACCCCGCGCACGGCGTCAACACCACCATGGTCGTTGGTGCTTGCTGGCAGGGTGAGCATACAGTCAAAGTTCGATTATTGTATTTGGCGTGAATACTAACTTAGTTGTATAGTATGCGGACGCAGCTTGATGATAAGATAACATATAAAGTAGCCGATATCATCGATTTGTTGCTTGCCCTAAAATATACTAAGGTTTTGATTATTTCTGACCCTTCAACGCAACAGAAATAAGAAAAAAAAATACTGTTAATTTTTCGGTGAGATTGCCCTGACGCCATAATCTTTTCCGTTAACCAGTATAAGACCAGCGTAGTATGTGACTTTGCCATTCTTGAACTCTAGGATAAAAGGAACCCTATATACTGCTTCTTATATTTTTAAAACGACAGACTATCCTTTAAGCCGTATGTGTGTTCTCCAAGGTACGGAGAGCGACATGAAGCACCACATGCACGGCTGGATGGCGGGGCTGGGCGTGCTGCTGGGCGGCGTGCAGCCCCCACAGGCGTTGCGCTGCGCCGCCCGCTGTCGCGAGGGACTCAGCTTAGCGCCTGACCTATGTTAGTAGCACCATAATCATTATCACCGACTGTTTTATCATCACCATCAAGGTTTATCATCACCATCTTATTAAAATTACAAACTGAAAATACGGAGAATGTGTTACTCGGATATGACATTTCAAATGCCATCAAATTTTGCATTTAGGTTTGCATATTTGCCAAACAGTATCCACACCCTATATTACATATTAAAGAAAGCATAAAAATAAATTAGGCTTAAGGTACATTGTTTCCTTTCGAAAACATGGAAATATGAGCTTCATATTACGTTTTATTATTTTATACCTTTATTAATAATATCCTCTCGATCCAGACCTGAAGTCAGTGTCGGTGGAGGGCGATGGTGCGGCCGAGGTGGAGACGCTGGTGCGCCGTGTGGCTTACGGCGACGCGCGCGCCTTCCCCACGCCGGGCCGACGGAACGTGCATCTCGACACTACTATCACGTATGTATACATACAAACAACCATACACGAAACGTTGTTAAACTTTTCAAATGTTGTATACCGTAGAATTATTTTGAAAAGTTCGATTTCTTTCGTTCGATAGGCAATTGGAAAACCGAAGCCATTGAAATAGGACAATCGCAATTTTAATTTTTAATACAAATTTTTAAACAAATATGATTTGATGTAAAAATAAGAATTAATTTAATAATTCTTCCTTTCTTACTTTTCTTCTTTGTTTTCTCTACTGTATGTGTATGTATGTACATGTATAAGTGCATTATTTGTTCAGATGCGATAACGGGCGCATCCTGAAGGCGCGGCCGGCTGAGTCGTACGTGATGGTGCTTGCGCCGCAGACGCCGACCATCCTGATCAATGGCAGTGCGGAGGCGGCACGCGATTATGGCCATTTCCGCGCCGGCCTACCGCTCTTCCCTGACGTCGTGCTGCGCGTCATGCCGGCACCGCCCGCGCCCGCTACTGAACATGGTATGTATACGTTCACGCACATGCAGACGCTTTTACGAACACGCATACGCAAGTATACAAACACGAATACACGCAAATCCGAATCTTCAATTCCATTACAATGGAGAAAGAACGTTTACCAAAAATCGTTGCCTAGCAACATACATGTATAGTGCAAATTACGTAAAGCTTTCTTCCTAAGCACACAATTTATATGAGATTATTTAAAGTATAAAATTGTGCTGAGAAAAAAGTTTAATAATATGTGCCTGATATCGGTTGGTCTGCAACGATTATTGATAGCCAATTTTCTCTCCTTGTGGCAAAACTTATAGATAAAGTAACATACTGGATAGGTTCCAAAAACGCTTCTTACACATAGAAGAATAAAAAATGTTATGAAGTACACGAACACACATCCAATACTTATTTCCTCAAACTTACGTCTGTCCTCAGAGTCTGACAGCCAGAAGCTGGACTCGTGCGTGGTGTCAGTGTACCCGGCACTGAACCCGGACCACGAGGCGCTGGCGCTGCGCGGCGCGGCCACGCTGCCCGATACTGACATCCGGGCCACGCTGACCAGGGACGGCGTCAGTC
This sequence comes from Asbolis capucinus, assembly GCA_018249125.1. Lineage (NCBI taxonomy): Eukaryota > Metazoa > Arthropoda > Insecta > Lepidoptera > Hesperiidae > Asbolis > Asbolis capucinus. Next base: position 11,079 of record DWJZ01008217.1, read on the forward strand.
TTGCCGGCGCTGACACTGTGCGGAACTATCAGAAGGTACGCCTGGCTTTAGGCTTCTTAACGGTCTCTCCTTAGTTGAGGAGGTGAAGGTTCTAAAGCGTACATCACATATCTCTAATGCGGGGAGGGCTTTTGGGTTATTGGCTCACCCATCTGTCTGAAAGTTTCTGTGCAGTCTGAAAGCCTCTAAATATTTTCATTCATATAATTATCACGAAATTATAATGAGTTAAAATTCGAAAAGTCAGCCATGCTTTCAGAATGGAATTTAATGCGATAAAAAAATGTTGGTGTATGCGGACTATATGCCGTAGACGAAAACTGAATTGAACTTCCATTGTTGTCTGCCATGGTCATGGATGAAAACTGATTAAAACTTCCATTCTCGTCCGCCATTATCCACGCGGTATGGTTATAAGTCAGTGCGCACGTC
>DWJZ01008218.1:0-11509 GCA_018249125.1 Asbolis capucinus
CTCATCACAGAAAAGTTTGACCTGGGTGGGATTCGAACCCACGACCACCGGTTTAGTAGTCAGGTTCACTAACCACCATATTCACCATGTTAAGGGCCTTTTACAGTAAAATAAGGACCAGCGCTAATTTAACAATCTATACTCTCGTTTAGACTGATTGCCTTACAGGGCTTTTTGAAGTATCAAATTACTTTGAACAGTATTTCAAGCTCAACAAAGTGTATAATAGTTTGATAGTAAAGTAAGATAGGATTTATGTGTGCCAACCCTAACTCGAGTCTCATATGTAGGTTACTATGGCCATTCATAAAAACACACGTTGTTATTAAATACGCAATATCCCGCCTCGGCAGATGAAATAGGGTTGGCGCAATGTTGAAGGAAACTATTTCATAAACATATCTTTTAGTACATTTATTTATTGATATTGGTATTTGTTATGTGTTAAACGTCGTTTTAGAAAAGATATGTGATGTCTGAGGTCTGTTTTTAAGTGTTTAGCACAATTTTGACAATTCCTTTGATTGTCTATTACTGTACACTGCTACTTAAATATTACATCGAGAAATCAAAGTTGAAAAATCGTTTATCGGCTATATTAAGCGATTTTGTGCTTCGGAGAATAAATGGTAAAAATCTATCTAGTTTATTGTATGAATTGTATATGACTACATTAGTAGTTACTTATATTATTAATTGTAATTTATCGTTCTGAGAAGTGCGTTTGGGCTTTGTCCATGTGTCAACCATCAAACGACTCGTCTTGCTCCGGTTGGGGTCTTCAGAGACAATTCTTTCTTTTCTGACACTACATAGGTTATGCATTTGCTATGCTTTGCTTGCGAGCACTCCCTATGATTTAAATTGTATGGTTGTTCGTCGGTTGTCTATTCCCATAAAAAACAAAATAAAAACTATATAAAACGAATTCTTAAAATTGCGAAATATAAGTTATGTGGCAACCCTATCATAAAATTTGCAACCAATGCCAAAGATATTATTAATGCATGTAAAATTTCCTTACATTTGCTACTCACACATGACAGTTTGCACGAGAAGGTCGCTTAAGCAATTTTGTTTTAGGTGTAAAAATTTGCTTCATCTTGCCTTAACGCATCAATTAGAGCGCTAAGGATGACATTACACAGATTTAGAAAAATCTGCCAGCGTGGTGGCCTATAACTCTCTCTTTGTCAGAGGAGACCCAAGCCCAGTATTGGGTAAGTTGGATGGTTTGATGGGGGAAAAAATCCCTCCCAAGAACATGCTCTTATAATAATTAAGATATATACAGCAAAAGGCCCGGTGCCTTTTGATGATCATAAGTGAGCGACAAAGCGAGTGGTTTAAAGCGGCATAAAATTCTAGAGCATTTCTGTGCTCTAGAGGGCACGTAAAACGCTTCCAGTTGCTATAATTAGGTGACAGGTACAACCAATCTGCGTTGGAGACCGCAATGGAATGAAACAGAAACCCGTGCTCATTAGTGGGCCATTGGTAGCCAATGCCATCTACCAACCAGAATACCAATACCAACACGTGTTCTCCCCGAAACGAATCATCATCAAAATAAAAGTGTTTGAGTTGAACTCTCGTAGACTAGAAGTAAAGGCAAAAGTCCTATCCTATTTTTTATGATAATTTCTTGATTTATGATAGTGTTAATTTATGAGGCTGCATATGCGTCATATTATATGGATTAGAAGCTCGTTTCCTTCTATTGGTTTGTAAATGTTTATTTATGGATTACAAAAACCTATTACATTATTAATATACTTGACCCAGTCGCTAGACCGAGAGTGCCACGCTAGGGAAATTGAATTTCGAAGTTGTAATTATGTAAATAGGTATCAAAGGCTGGTTGTTTGACATTTACATACCTATATTTTGGAAAATAAAGATCCCATACCCTGATAACACACACAAACAAAAACATACATCTGCCTCAATAACTAGTGCCTAAGCTCGAAATCAAACTCAGTACTCGTCATAAATTCATATGTATTTTCATTCGTAATTTGTCGGATTGCTAAGTATTTTTTTCAAAAAACGTCCGGACTACAGAAGATCCTAGAGTATACTTTATAATCCGACAAATTCGATTGTACGGTCTCCCTGCAAAACGTTTGTAGTCTTTAACGTATAACGACGCGGTTTTCCTCGTCGTTTATTATGCCTACTGCGAAGGACTGGAATAACTTGCCTACGTCAGTGTACCCGCCCACGTATGATATAGGAGTCTTCATGAGAAGCGTGAATAGGCATTTACAAAGTTGGTGTACCCAACACCTTAAACATCATCGCCACTTTCCATAAGGTGGGATCGACGTCAAGCATTAACTTATTCTCAGTAAAAAAAACATCAAAACATCGAGAAGACTGAATTCCAGTTGACGTTTCAATTATAAAATATGACTACTAATAAAATAAATTTTCAACCAACGAGACAAGTGTTAAATGTCCCATTTTACTGGTTAACGTAATATTTATTACATAGGGTCGTCTCGTCCATCATTCTGATGTCAAAGACATCAACAAAATTATACATTTTGTTTAATATATAATATATTAAACATATAAATGAGATGCATGACACACATTTTCAGTTCGTGATTTGTGTAATGCGTTAATTAGGATGTTAAACTCGTTTTATACACTAAAATTAACACTAGTTCGAATGAATGTTCGAACAAAATTCGTGTCATTTATCATAATAAAATAATTTTTTAACTTGCATTTTAACAAATCTATATTTTTACTGTGACTTATTTTTGTTGTTAATTAGTATAAAACAAACCACTTATAGTAAGTAACACTTTCTATAAAGATAAAATATTGTATAAAAGATTGTTCCCTAGGTTACTATACGCAAATTAAACTTTTCTATTATTAGTTTAGCATTACAAATTCACTAACAATAATTATTTAATTCATTTGTAATTTATGTATCGAAATGAATGGAAGTATGCCTAAACCACAATTATTTTAATTATTAATCCCTGACCTACGGCGCTCTACATTATTTATACATCGTTATAATGTTTTTATTTTGCCTAGTTTACATTAATATAATAATTTTGCGGTTTTCACGCCGCATTTAGATTTACGATCTTATTTTGAATGAATGAATGAATGTCAACAGTGCAAGAGCAAACTTATAATTTTTCTATGCAAATTTTTTACCACATAACTCAAGAATTTCAACACAGTAGCACCTCCAAACATTTATCATAAGCCAGTTATAAACAGGTATTTTATTAAGAATATGGAAATATTTTTCATTTAGTTCTTGATTATTATTCTTACTTAATAAGTTTGTATTAATTTATAACCACTTAATAGAAGTTTATGTTTTTTTTTAAATAAAATTTTTTGAAGACAATAATGAATAGGCTTCTTCTAAGTAAATGTGTTTTGCCATTCAGGTATGCAAAGCCTATTTCGCCATAATTGGTTACTAACAAGGAAAGAAGAGTGAGAACTACACTTTACACCGACTGCAAATGTATAAAAATTCAAAACAAAAATAAAAGTAAAAAAAATAAAGAAAAATATAAAACATTTATTTTTATACGAAAACATAGTTGATACGGCAACAATTATATTTTTTACCTACATACTTGACTTATATATACATATATATAAAATATATATCGACAAAATTAAATATTGCCTAAATCAAAAGTAAGCCTTCACAATGATTCATCCGCAACGTATTACATAAATTGTGAAGTAACTTTGAATAATATGCGCAATTGCGAAAACTGCACTATCATGCTGAATCTTATTTTCTATTTGTGTCGATTTATTTGTTAACACATAAATTATTTGACCAAAACAGGAGTAAAGTATTTACGCGTTAAGGTATTTTTTTACATCTCGCTTTAAAAAACATTTTACTTTTTCATTTACTAACTATTTTTCTAAACTTTTCTTAGACATTATTCAAATAATTTCACCTCTTTTATTGCATTCCTCACAACGTGGCGTTAAAATCGTCTCTTAAGCTACAAGGCCGCCTTTTCTTAACCTTTTAGCTTATAAAACATTATTATATTAATTATTGTATAATAAAGTGATCTTATTGGTGCTGTTTGTAATTAAAATATTATGTAAAAAAAAAAATTATTTTATTTTATATTACTCTCCGACAAAACTTTCCTGCTTATCACAGAAAGGTTTGTTCTCGGAGGATCAAACCCACGACCTTCGCTTAGTAGTCAGGTTCACTAACCACTAAACCAACAGGTCACATAATATTAGTAAGATTAGTATTCAGAAGGTTTAAGATCAATCAGTCCAAATAGTACGGTAAAGGACGTTCGTGTACTTTCCCGGCACGCCCCCTGCTCTGATTTCGGCCTGGGAAACAAACACAATGGACAATCGAACTTTTGTTTTGCGATAATAACCTACATAGCCGTGAGATCTATTCAAGGATGTTAAAATGGATTTTGTAATTTCTTTCTCCCAAAAACTTATAATGATTTTTCGTTGTGCAATTTGTGACTGTTTCATTATGTTTTTATACCTAAATAAGATATATGACTGAAAGGAAGCGCGTTTTAAGGTTTTTCCGGTTTTTAACTTAATTTTTCAGTAATTTTATTGATTTTTATAACTAGTATTTTCTTACTTATTCGTTCTTCGTTTCGCTTCGGGATGTCAGAGGAGTCAGGATTTCTAAAAATGTTAGTTTTTTAGTGATATGATTGAAACTCAAATTATCTATTTCAAGTATGTATTTTTTAAATCCTACAAATATGATAAATGTGAAACTTTGTGAAGATGTTTGGATGTTTGGATATTTAGATGTTTGGGTATTAGGAAGTATGGATGTTTGGTATGTTAGTCTATTATGTTACTTAGACATGGATATTTATATCAACATTCTACTACTAATATTAATGTTACGAGCTATTCATCAACTTGTTCAAAACATTCTTCAAGGTATTAAGTTAACCCATTTACCTGAAGGTGAATTAGAGTCCAGTTTATTAGTCAATTGTCCAATTTTGTCTAGGTCTCACAAATATTGCGTTATAAATAATAACAATGTACACAATAACAAATGTTATACTCAATTAAAGTTTTTATACACGAATATGACTTAGAACATTGCTCAAAAAGCTTGCGAAATTATTTGGCTTCATCATTAATACTGAGCACGGGATTCTTATTATAAAAGCCAAGAGTATACTCCACTACGTTAGGCCCACTACTGAGCACGGGTTTCTCTTTGAGTAAGCCTATAGCATATTCTGCCATGCTAGGCCTACTACTGAGAACGGGTTTGTTACTGAAGATAACTAGAGTACATTCCACCACGTTAGGCCCATTACTAAAACCCACTTAAGTACGGCCTTCTGACTCAGGAGGCTTAGAGTATATTCCACCACACTACATCAATGCGGATTGTGAAGAAGTTAGTGCTGGAATATTTGATACCATCCGAGTGCCGCAGCATGTTTTAACGATTGCTATCTAACGATAACAACCGGAACCCACGGTTTTCCTTCCGAAGCGCGTGCATGAATTTTTTTTGCCAATAGCGATCACCCATCCACCTATCGACTGCGCCTGCTGTTGCTTAACTTTGCCGATCAGCATCAAAAGTGTCATAAGGTTCTGTTAATAATAGATATTGTTATCTTCGATCTAGTAACACACAAGGTGTAGATTGTTTGTACATTATTGCCCACTATTGTCTATGTTACAATTCCTTAATACTTTTTCTTTATGAAATCTCCGCAATTATTTCGCAAGTATTTTTGTACTGTTGCATTATCAAGTAACAATTATATGTATGTAGTTGATAATCTCTTGCCATGGCGAAGGAGAACATCGTGAGGAAACCTGTACTCTTGAGATTTCTCCATAAAGTTCTCAAAGTTATGTAAAGTCAAAATTTCAATTGCTTTGGTGAAGGAAAAGATTATGAGGAAACCTGCACTTCTGAGAGTTACCCAATTTCTCTCAGGCGTAAGAAGTCTACTAAATCGCACTTGACCAGCGTGGTGGACTATGGCCTGTCATTGTAAGTAGACCCGAGCCCAGTAGTGAGACAATGTGGAGTTGCAATGATTAATGGTACTCGTAAGAAGTACTGTTAGTGTAATAATGTGAACGATGAGGGCCATAGTCCTCCACGCTGGCCCAGTGCGGTTTGGTAGACTTTTTACGCCTTAGAGAAATTAGGCAACACTCAGGAGTGCAGGTTTCCTCACGAAGTTTTCCTTCACCAAAGCAAGTGAATAAATTTATAAATCACACATAAGTTTGAAAATTAAAGTAGGTGTAGGATTTGAATTGAGGTCCTCCCCTGCGGAAAACCAACCATCAAACTACTGCGTCACTTTATGCTATCTTGCAGATACTCACAGACATGACAGATGACAGTGTAATAGTGTCAAGTGTCAGCTGTCATCCTGTCAAAAATTTCTCATCACCATCGCAGTTCAGCCTGGACCCTGAGCTATACAACTGGGTCGTGAATACTTCTACCTCAATGAATAAGTTGAGTTTAAAATCAATGATGCATCACTGTTTCCCATAGATTAGATATGGCCTAAATCGGGAGTACGTTAAAAATGCAATCATTGAAGTTGTCAAAGTTTGTCGGAAGTCTTTAAGCTGAAAGGTTTCCGACAAGTCTTATCGGTGGCTGTCAAAACGATAATTATTGATTTTATGAGTACAATAAACTTTGGTGACATTGGATTTTAATCTAACATCAATATAATAAAACATTTATTCAAGTAATCAACAAAATACATGCCTATATAATTGACACTATTTCAGACCTGGTTATAATATACACTAGACTATGATATGACTAACAGCTATACACAGAGTCGTTAATGTATACTTAAATCGCTTTTTAGTATAGAATCTGCTTACAGATTCAGACTCAAAGACATGTAAGGCATAATGTAGGTGTGTTCAAGAAAAGAGTGAATATAAAGTGAATAATGTAGTCTAAAAAACTAACATAAAAACGTATGTAAATTACGGTTTAGAGTCTTGTAGGTCAAAGAATTTAATTATTATTATTCAAAGTCCAAAAAATGTCGAAAATCATTTATTCGATATAGGTGTTGTCAATACACTTATGAACGTTGTATTAATTAATATTACTGTTCAATAACATAACATATATACCTTACAGACTAACATATGTACATACATATACATATTTGTATAAAACTTATAACTAAATTACTTCCGGCGTTTATAAGTCCGGCGAAGTGACATGGCACTGCCCTTGACTCCCCGGTGGTCGTCGACGTCAACGAAATTTCCGAAAGACGACCCCTGTTGGCCACAGCTCCTCGTTTAAAAACTTAGGTATCTGCTCGGTTGGTACAAGCACAGCAAACGAACTCAAGTTCACTGGATTTCGGGACTCCAGCTTTTCTACCATAACCCTGTAATTCGTCTCCAATCATTGAATGGAAAAAGGCACATCATTTTGTTTTGACTTTTGACTGTTTTGACTTTTATGTTAATTCTGTCTATATTTAAAATTATACCACTGCATTGGGACGGAACTGCCTCCCAGGCCACAGTTCACGCTTTTCTGGGAGTCAGGCTTTCCGCTTATGTGTAAAAAAAATTTTGCTTAATAAATTATTTACTATCATAGTTAATATTTGTAATTTAGTGCCAGTAAATTTGCAGTAATACAAAAAATGCGCGCACTCGTTCGTCTCTAATTTTTAAAAGTTATGTATGTACTCGTATTTTAAACGAATTATCGCGTGCTTCGGTGAAGGAAAATAAATTGAACCCGACCTGCACTCACAAGAGTTCCTATAAATGTTTATAAAGGTGTATGAAATCAATCTATTCTTGGCTAGCGTTGTGGACTACAATACCTCTCACAATATAAGATTAAAGTAGTAAGGTTATGATTTTTATAGTTACCAGAATAATAAATACAGTAACTATATTTAACCCCAAAGGCAGGAAACATAATATTTACACGCTGGGGCGAGATAGTAAGTGCGTTAGTCACCCGCTGAGAAATAAGCCGAGGTTGTAGATTCGAACGTTGATTTCGGTTATACTACGAGTATATCCGTTTTATAATGAACAATCTGACCGATATATTAACATTAACATCGCATTTGTCATTTAGCATTGAATTATGTTTTCAATTTTGATTGGATTTTGACTTTGATTTGTGGCTGTTGCTTCAGTATTAAAGTGTATCCTACTAATATTATATTTACGGAATTTTGTGAAGATGGATGGATATACTCGTATGGATCTTTGCTTCTTTTTCAGACTAAAACTAATGAACGGATCTGAATGATATTTTACATAGAGATCTGTTCAGTAGTTTTTGCACGGAGGAGACAAATCCATCCATCCATGTATTCGTATCCATACATAAATCTACTCGTACTCTCTGATACTACTACTACATCCATCTAATCCATACATCCATCTACTCGTATCCATCTATCCTCACAAACTTTCAAGTTTTATATAAGTAGGATATATTTTATAATTATAAGCATTTCATAAACACCAATATATATCTTATTTACAATGTAATATAATGTTTATTTTTTATAAGATTTACGTCGCAGTGAGCTACTGAGCGACCTGAGATGGCCTGGCTCCATCACTAGAGTCCAGCTCGGTGATCCAGTTCACACGCATCCACCTCTTGCACTGCATCCGGTCAACGTCCTTCACTTTTACAAACACTTCGTGATCCGATTCATATCACTTACGGACACTTCCGTCGGCCTTACAACACTTATAATATTTTTTATTAATTGAGCTTATACTTAGTAAACCTCTTAATTTTTTAATTATAAAAATAGTCGTAAACTTATTCTTCAGAAAAATTCAAGTAAAATTCAGATATTGACGTCCTGTATAAAACTGTAGTACATCACTTTGCTCTATTGTCTATAGTTTTCGCAGCGTTCGCGAGATAAGGGTATTGTTTTCACGAGTTAGGTACATTATTGATGCTTTCATACGGATTCCTAAAGTTTTTGATCCCTTATATTTTTTAGTATATGTTCATCGGAGGTGATGTAAGATCCTAACATTGAAAGAATTTTTCAAATCGGTCCAGTAGTTTTGGAGTATATTCTCCTCAAACAAACAAACAATCAAATCTTTCCTCTATACTATATCACTCAACGACAACCGTACAACAATAAACTGCTTTTTCTGTTTTATTTAAAGTAAAGAAAATAAATATAATATTAATAAGGTCTTTTGTCTTTCGTCTTTTTGTTGTCACTTGCAAACAACGGGTAGTTTTTCGGAAGACATCAACGCGTTATGTTTGGCACGGTATAAATGTTCGTAATTTTTAAACTTGAAGACGATGAAACTGTATTATATCACATAAAAATAAAGAGATGTCTGTTATAGCGTTTTTGAAATTTCCACATGTTTTGGGATGAAAATTACGACGGGAAAATGACGAAATTGAGGGCAAAACCTAGTCATAAATAATAAAATAGATTGCCGTTTTAAATATTATATGAAAGACTTCATTCGGCATATCCTGCTATGCTATCCTACTTCCTACTATCTTATGTTTGTGAGGATGGATAAATGGATAGTTATCAGTTCCTTTTTCTCCTAATGACTACTGATAGGATCCAAATAAGATTTGACACAGAGACGCAAGCAAATCCGTGGGCAGCTACTAATCCTACTAATATTATAAATTCAAAAGTTTGTGAGGATGAATGTATATAATATTACTACTTACCTCGTTCACGTAAAAGTAAAACAGATCTGAATGAAATTTGGCGCAAAGATACAGAGATCTTAGTCTAAATTTACATTAACTTGACTTTAGTAGGTAGGCTACTACGCGAGTGAAACCATAGGCAGTACCTTCATAAAACTAATGTTGCGTGTTAAATTACAATAAACTATGACTAAAAATATTCTGGACTGGTTCAGTATTGTCTTAAACAGGATATACACATTCTATCGTTCATTGCGCAGGTGCAAATATAGTATTTTGACTCAATATCCTGATATAATCAATTTGTGTTCAAATCTGTTAGCAACAATTTGTCTCGTTTTTTGTATGACAATTTTTGTCGTTGTATGATGTAATTTATTTTGTCGCTAAGTTACCGTGAACATTTAAACTTATATACTCGTATACTGTTTCGATTGGAAGCGATCGAAAAAGTTAAGCAACACCAAGCGCCGTCGGTAGGAGGATGGGTGACCGCTAGTGGCAAAATTTCATGAACGTTTTTCGATTGGAAGCGATCGAAAAAGTTAAGCAACACCGAGCGCCGTCGGTAGGAGGATGGGTGACCGCTAGTGGCAAAATTTCATGAACGCTTTTCGATTGAAAGCGATCGAAAAAGTTAAGCTACAGCGAGCGCGGTCGGTAGGAGGACGGGTGACCGCTAGTGGCAAAATTTCATGAACGCTTTTCGATTGAAACGATCGAAAAAGTTAAGCAACAGCGAGCGCGGTCGGTAGGAGGATGGGTGTCCGCTAGTGGCAAAATTTCATGAACGCTTTTCGATTGAAAGCGATCGAAAAAGTTAATCAACAGCGAGCGCGGTCGGTAGGAGGATGGGTAACCGCTAGTGGCAAAATTTCATGAACGCTTTTCGATTGGAAACGATCGAAAATGTTAAGCAACAGCGGGGGTGGTTGGTAAGAGGTTGGTGACCGCTAGTGGCAAAACTTCATGAACGCTTCCGTGCTTCGGAGGGCACTTAAAGCCGTTTATCCCGGTTGTTATCGTTACATAGCAATCGTTAAGCTATGTGGTAGACCTTTCGGGATAAGTAACTTCCTACACCTCGATTGGCCACTAACCCCTCCGCAATGGAGGAGCGTGGTGGAGTATGCTCTAGGCCTCAGTATGAGAGATGCGTGCTCGGTAGTGGGCCATCGATAGTTTGAAGCCACTCGTATATGTACATATGTAGGATATATAATCCTTACTAATATTATAAATGCAAAAGTATCTATCTATCTGTCTGTTACCTTTTCAAGGCCAAACTACTGAACCAAACTACCGAACCGACTATATATTCACGCACTAGATGTGGTGGTTACTGTAGGGGGTGAAGACGGTGTGTGTACCACGTAGCAGACTAGTGTAGTCGCGGGAAAAAGCTAGTTATATTATAATTTCTTGTAATTAAAAGATTATGATATGTTTTTATCACATCCTTAAAACCCTAAGTAATACTTTCCCAAATATCTTCCATGTACAAACAATCTGCACCAATTCACACTCGGTCAGCATGGTGGACTATGGCCTGTACTCCTCATATTGTGAGTAAAGACTCGAGCCCAGTGGTGGGACAGTTATGGGTTGCAATGACAGACAGACAGTTTTATTGTTTGTGTCGATAATTTTCTCAGATATTTGACTATAATCTTTATGTTAAACTAGCTTTTGCCCGCGATTTCGTCCGCGTGGTCGTGGTGGTGGGTGGTGGTCAAAATGCTGCTCTATGCCATATGTGAATTACTTGCGAATGTATGA
>DWJZ01008219.1:0-11509 GCA_018249125.1 Asbolis capucinus
AAATGGCTCGCAATTAGTCATGTACAGTAGTCCGTTCGTAAACTTAGAGTTAAAGTTAACGCTAAAAGTACAAGTGTACTTAGGTGATCAGACAACTGATTAACATACATACATACATATTTTTAACACCCAGACACACAGTACATTCATTCCTGGTTATCACAGAAAAGTTTGACCCGGGTGAGAATCGAACTAAGCATCTTCGGCTTAGTAGTTAGGTTTCTAACCACTAGACCAACAGGCCAGCCAAAACTAAATTGTATGATAGTTTTGTGGACCAGTGACATCGCACAACACATCACACGATGACGTCATAACAAACCTGAATCACGCTATCGGAGTTACAACAGTCTACAACAGCATACTATATGTATACAAGTTCAAGGAGATCTCCCTTTTGATATGGATTTACGCCTATTTTACCCACATTACTAGCATCAAACTAAATTCGAATTAGGAAGGTACTGTCATAAAAAGCTTTATACCCTCGTATCAAACAATAAATCGCTATTAATTACTATATTATCATAATTTAACATTACAAGCAAAACAAATTAACGGGATTATACAATTATAACCACAGTTTAAACAGAAATGATGGTAAAACAATTACAAAGTTTAAATGGATCAAGTTAATTATCGCTACGGATTTATGTGACGAACATGTCGAAATTTGTAAAGATTAAATTTTACTGTACATCAATCTAGGTATGTATAAATGGTGCAACGAAAATATTTGCAATGATATTGGGGACTAAATACCGAGCTTGACTTACATAACGGGAGGTAGTTAAAGTGCTGTAATAGTTTCTGATTGCTGTTAATGTATAATGTGTTCCAACCTTAAAAGATAATATTTTTATGAATATGTCTATAAGACCAGGTAGTGTTAAAAATATATTATTTTTTACGCCGTTTATCGAATTACAAGTATTTACCCTATTTCATGCTCCCTGCCGCTGGTATATCACGCATCAGGGACATGGACGTACGTTACAGAGTTGCATATTAGCATGGAAGCGCTCATATGTATGCCACTGTCCTTCACCCATCCTCCTACCGATCGCGCCCGCTGTTGCTTCACTTTTTCGATCGCTTTCAACCGAAACAAGCCGCCGGGCTACGAATGCTTTAACGAACAGATACAATAAAAATCGGCCAAGCGCGAGTCCCACTCGCGCACTAATTTCCGCGGTTCCGTACCATTTATACTAATAACAAAACTGTAACAGAGTCAATTCTGTAAAATAAGTATTTTTTGGATATTTTGATGCAGGTAGCTTTTGTTATCGATATAGAGGCCCAAAAGATTTTTTTTTTGGATTTTTTGCCCGTCTATATTTCTTCATGTTTGTTTGTTCGAGCTTCACGCAAAAACCACTAGATAAATTTAGATGAAACTTGGTATAATCGAACCTTTAAACTCGAGAATGGTTATTTGATAAGTTTTATCCCAGAGAACAGCTTTGTTCCCGTGGGATAATAGGTTAAAGTTAGTATGGCAACTCTGAAATTACTGAATAACTCTTCTTCCGAAACGAAGCACGAGCACTTTCTAGTTATCTATAAAAACGGAAATACTTATGTATTTTATTCTGTTTTTTAGTATTTGTTGTTGTAACAGAAATACATCTGTAAATCTCATGGAATACAGCCTGGTGACAGACAGATAGACAGTAATAGGCTCCCATTTTACCCTATGGGAATCCTAAAAATGATGTTCTAAAAATAAACAAGCAAAACTAGTTTCGGTCCTTCCTGTTACGTCACTCACTATAAGTAGTTTGAAACAAGTAAGCTTGGTTAAGTTTGGTACGAAGAAATAACCGAGACTCGTAACTTATGCACGATACTAAGCTCTCCAGGCACCGGCTAACCAATTACCGAGTGCTTTCACACATATTCTATTAAACAACCAAGGGTCGTGGTTTTAGTTACAGAGTAAAACAATGTAACAAATGGAGGGACGAAGTAAATTTTTATTGATGTTAAATAAAGTATTGTTGAGTACATTTATGGACGTGCATATGCACGCGCAAAACCAAACTCAAATCATTTATTTTAAGTAAGTACATTTATGAACCCCCTCTGAAAAAAGAAACCCCTCTGCATATACTATTTTAAACTAATATGTGAATTAAGTTAATACAAATTCATTATAAAAGGACGTGTTTCGTTATCCTTTTTCTATAAGGCATGATTTAATTTTCTTGGTTTTTTAATATTTCAGTAAGTCAAAAATGTACTTTAAAACTTTGTTACAAAAAGATAAGATAAAGATAGTTGCGCCTAACAAAGTCGTATGAGGAGGTATCATCGTCATAGTTATCGCTTTTATATTTGTAAAGACATATATGTATTTAGCACATGCTAATGAATTTACGTAGACGTGCATGTGTGCGTATTGTACATATGCGGCCACCGTGCGTCATGGTATACTCGTACATGTAAGTACTACTAATTTTTAAACTACACGAAAACTTATTTTTTTCAGAACTATTTTCGTGGCAAATATAACGATAAATATTAATATGAAGTAATGAAGTATGTGTTTAATTGTTGAACAAATATTTTAAAAAGAATATTTGTTTGATCAAAGTATTTTATTTATAATTTCTTTGTAGTTTACTGCTTGACTTAGCAATTACCCAACTGAATAATTCATAATTAAAGCTTGAAATCAAATGTAAAAAGAAAACAATGGAAATTTCAAACACTAAAATTAAAACAAAAAAAATACAAAAATCATTGAAAGACTTCTAGTATCTCTGCATTAGTTACGTAGACTAAGCATTTATTTCCGCAGGCGTTGAGAATGGGCATGAAATTCCCGAGTGAGCTCGTTTACCTCGTAATTTTTCATTGAGCCCGAGAGTAGGGAAAGCCTACAATTAAGTTTCTCTTTACTGTTTGGCCTCGAAAAAAGGGAAGAAAAATGAACAAGAAAAGAGGACAGCTGCTGAATTTACGTCTAAACACAATAAACTCTGAATGGAGCGTCTAACTCACAGTTTCGCTCGTAGCTTATTTAAGTTATGGTGGCACATAAATGAAGTCTCGTTGTGATTTGTGAAGTATATATTTTTAAGGCTATGACCTATTAATATTGAGTAGGAATTACGTAACTGAATTCTAGTATATACTTCACCACGCTGCTATAGTGCGGGTTAGTGATGGAAATAGTGACCACACCACAAAATATATTTTTAAATTTAGGCCACATATTAAGCCATATATTAAGTGGTCGCAGTGACCATTTGGTTTGTGTCCCTTCCCAATCTATTCAAATAAAATGATAGTGTAGAGAAGCTCAATCAAGACGCTCAGCTGCCCTCGAAAGGGCCTAACAAATACTTCTGAATATAACAACTGGGATGGCTGTATGTGTCCGTCAAAACACGAAAGCGCTCATGAAATTATTGCCATCAGCGGTCACTCAACTACTTTTCTGCCGTGCCCGCTATCGCTCAACTTTGTCAATATTAACGACAATATCTAGCGGAGTTTCTAAAAAAATATTGAGGTAGTGTTTATGTGTTAAAGCCTTGCTTGCTTCGATCGTAGGTGATCGATAAAGTTGAGCAACATCGGGTGCGGTTGGGAGGCGATGGGTGCCCGCTAGTGACAGTATTATAAATTAAGTTAAAATAAAATATACAAAAGAATTGAAGCGTTCATACCCTTGCTAGTTTCGATTGATCTAAAAAGTTAAGCAACAGCGGGTGTGGTCAGTATAAGTATGGGTGACCACTAGTAAATCTTACATGAGCGGTTTGGTGCTTTAGACAGCGCGTAAAGATGTCGGCGCCGATTGGTATCGTTAGTAATCGAGCTTGTTGAACGCCTTAGAACAGTTTAAAACTTCCGACGACGATGGGCCAGTAACACCACAAGCAATTCTGAATTGGAGCAGCATGGTGGAGTATGCTCTAGGCTATGCTTTAATATGAGCAGAGAGAATCCTAAGTAAAGAATAATCCTAAGTAATAAACAGGCCGGTTGGTCTAGTGGTTAGTGAACCTGCCTGCTACACTAAAGGTCGTAGCTTCGATTCTCATTCAGGTCAAACTTTTCTGTGATGAGCAGGAATGTTTGTTCTGTGTGTCTGGGTATAATATATAAGTATGTGGTTAAACGTATATATGTATGTTTATCAGGTGTCTGATCACCATACAACAAGCTATCGCTTAGTTTGGGGTCAGATGGCCGTGTGTGAGTTGTCCAAAGATATTTATATAGTCTTCCTACGTAACGTTTACTTAGAGTCTAGAGTCTTCTCTTTAAATTGATTAAGTCGCAAATAACACGTAAGATTAACAGCAATAATAATCCTTCCCGATAATATCTTTAACACTTTAACACCGCTATGATGGCACGTCGTGAAGAGCACTATTAAAATATTAACAATAAAATGAGTAAGTGTGTCCCCAGATCCGGGCATTCGCTGTGAGAACGACTCCGGAAAAGCATTTCACGGGCCACAAATTCCTCCGTGAAAACAATCGTAAAACGTTTTTATTACTCAAACATCCACCATTGATTCTGGGGCCCCTAACAATAAAAATACTGACTCAATCAACCTACCGAATTTTACGAGTTTTGTAGGTAAGTAGATTTATTGTACAAACACCAATAAAATAATGTTTCATTTACACCTCAAAAGGGGTTTACATTGGTTAACTTTTATGACCCCGCATTCCTGGGGTCATTAGGTTTCACGCTGGGTAAGACGTAATAGTACGTAGATACGTGATAGACGTCTTGTCAGGTCCTCACATAGACTAATATCACGTAGTAAAGATATTTCTTATAGCGTTTTTATATTCATCTGTTTTGTATAAAAAACCAAATACGAGTAGAAACTGCTTCGCGTCGGAAGAACCAGTTACTAGTAAAGTAGTTATTGTGACGTAATCGTAACAGTTACGTACATGTTATGTCGTGAACTTATTTGTACATATTGATGTCCTCTATGACGTACAATAGGACCATTTTGCTGACAGGTCACCATGTTATCCGACCTTGATGAATTGATAAACATACGAATATACTCGTAAGTAAAAGTGAGTATTTTATTTCTAAGCAACGAAATATGAGAACATAGATTAGATCCTACAAACCACAAAATAATTTCTAGATTTCTCAGAAAGTACTAAATTATTTTTTTTAAATCAAAAATCGGGAACAACTTGTAAGCATACTAAATTTTTCGCATTTTAATCATCGAAAATGACGAATTGATAACCTCCTCCTTTTTTTAAGACAGGTAAAAAAATTTGTTTCATATTTGATATAAACAATCGATCTCCATATACAGATATGTCAATTTGAAAAATTGTATATACCGCCTTTAGCTATACCGAAGCGAAGTGAGAGCAATCTTTCGATTTTACGTACGAGGTACCTAGTAAAGGTTTATTTTTTGTTCCGGATAATACCATTACCATCTCGCCATCGGAAATGGCGAATGATCGATTAGCTCAGATGTCACCAAGCTCGTAATTGGACAGGGAGTGCGTTAGCTTAAATGAAGTCCAAACTAACAGGGTTTACGAGTTGGTTTCAACACATTATTTGCTCAATACTGAGCACAGATCTCTCCTCATGACTGAGGAGGCGTAGAACACACTCCAATACGCTTCTTGTGCGCTTTTAGGTATAGTGTCTATTCCAAGGGTAGATTTTTTTATGCCGACCGACAACTCTGGCATTGCTTAACGTTTGCTATCTAACGACAACTACCAGGACCGATGGCTTTACGTGCCCTCCGAAGAAGAACGAGATTGCTTATGTAATTTTTGTCACTAACGTTTACCCATCCTACTGACCGCGCCCACAGCCATTTAACTTTTTCGGTCGCCTACAATCGAAACAACCCGCCGGACTGCACGTTTCACCGTTACTCATATTTATTTTTCCACATAATTTTTGCACGACGTATCATCTTAACCAATAAATCACAACATCAAGGGGACGATAACCTCCAGATTACCCTAATGAGGCTCTCGTACCACATAACGTATCGGTGAAGAGCCTCGATAATGCTTTTAGGTTAATCAACAATGACTTTTAGGTAACATACTAAAAAAGGTGAATTATAGCGTTCAGGCGCGATCCGATAAATTTTACTATGACGTGCTCTTCTCATTAGATAAGTTTTATTTTAGATCATATATTGACAAAGTTAAGAGACAATGAAAGTAGATGGTAATCACTACTAGCAAAAATATCATGATAAATTGCGGTATGTCGGAACGAGTCGTTAAGTCCTGTCAGAAGGCAGAAAGCCTCCAACACTACAATTGAGTAATCTCTCGAAGAATTCGCTTGAAACATGAACCAAGAAGAACGGCCCCAATATTAGCCTTTCCAGCTAGATGCCTGCGCGCACCACTTATTTTCAAAAAACTAAGCTAAGTTAATCAGCATTTGCTTTGGAGAAGGGAAATAAAGTAAGAAAACCAAGACCTGTGAGGTCCCCGTAAAGTTCTCGAAGGTATGTGAAGTTTACCAATCTGCAATTAGCCAGCGTGGTGGACTATGGCCCATACCCCGCATACTGTGGAAGAGCCCCGAGCCCAGTAGTGGGACAGTTATGGGTTGCAATGTTGAATATCTCGAAGCATTATAATAATTTCATTATGATCCTCAACTTAAAGAAATGTTTCGATCATAAAGGATATCCATCGGGAATATATTGGACAGCATCCAAATACGAAATAAGGTGTTTGTTCCGTACACAATACTTGACCTGTTTCGGGGATTGAACTGGCAACACTTCGCTTGGCAGCTAACTGGCTCGCACCGGTCACTGCCATATGTTAATACCGTAGCCATACTCGGTCAACTTAAGCACGTGTAACATTTGAGTGTGCATGCGAGAGAGAGAGAAAGATATACAGAGACAGATTTTATCCCTGATTAGCTTACTACTGAGTAAGGGTCTCTCCTCATAACTTCTCATACTCTTTCAGGTTGTTACTCTTACTCCATCATGAGGGTTAGTGGTTAACTCCAATATAGAATCCTCCGATACTATTATGCTGCCTGGAGGCGTTGGCCCTAACGATTGCTACCCCGAGGTAGATAGATACCTTTGCGTGCAGAACGAAATAAATTTGTTTTTGTGGTTGTCTTTCTATTAATTTGTATTTATCTGTGATCTCAATTGACGGTAAGTAGCGATTTTATTTTAGACGGTGACTTCAACCCAATGATGGCCCACGCCCACTACTGAGCAAGCATGCCTCCTCATACTGAGATGGTCTAGAATATTTTTTACCACGCTGCTCCAACACTAATTGGTGGACGGGCTAACGGCCAACCCAATTGTGTGAAGTATTTTTAACGCCAGAAGGCATCCCTCGTGGCTTAAAGATTAGTATTTAACGATAAAAAGCGAAACTGAAAATACCACGTGCCCGGCAAAGTACGGAAGCACCCATACAATCTTTACATGTCATAATAACTGCTTTTTTCGGGTAACTGGCTCTTCCGAGGTGAAGCGAGCGCAGTTTCTACTACAAGAACATTTTTGAGCTACTCTTACCCCCTTACCTCATCGACATTTAAAATAACAGAGCTTCATAAAAATATGGCCTACATTTCTGTAAGCCATTATGTATATCATTGTTCATCGAAATAGTTCCGATGTACCACTAACGCTCTATTTATTCGTACAAAAAGCAGCTGAATAAACAATAGATTTCACTCCACATCTCAATCCGATGTGTAATGCATGTTGGACTGTTTAATTAAGGGAATGTAACCAACATCCAACGTACGATGCTGTAAGGCGACTGCTGATAATAAATTAAGAAGCAAACCCCGGTAGCTTGTTTGGATTCGATCGGAAAAGTTAAACAACAACGGACGCAGTCGGTAGTAGATGACCGCTAGTAGCAAAATTTTATGAGCACTTCCGGGTTTTGGTCACGTAGCAGACTGTCCCGTTCTACCAATATCTAGTTAATACCATACCACCATACTAATGCCAATATATAGTTAGATAACAATCGTTAAGTCATGTCGGCGGCCTTCGGACAGCATAAAAAACTTCCGACTATTGGGGTGCCTACTGACTTCTCTGCCAGAGGAGAGACCCGTGCTCAATATTGGACCAACAATAGGTTGAAGCCAATACATTTTTAATGTAGTTTGTTGCCTACTCAGTAGGCCATTAGCCCACTGTGGGCTTCTAATTGAAAACATATCATCGATATTGATGTTATTACATCATAGGATGAAAGAATTTAATGGAACTATTCTTACAGTAGAATTTCTTCTTATCTGGTTTGATAAGTTGGTGATAATTCGGATTGGAAAATATAACATGAATCCCCTTTACATCGTCATACAAAGGTGCGCTAATGTCGTTTGATTTTACAATACAACAAACGAAGAAACATCGAGCGCTCCGGGATGTTGCCGTCATGACAGGGCAGGAGTCTCTCATGAACGGCTTCTGAGCTTTAATACCAAAAGTCAGTGTAATCCGTGTATTGCTAGACAAAATACAGATGTTACAAAATTTACCCAATTTACGCTATTACGCTGATCAAATAGAGATACCCTCGTACTTTCGAAAATAAAACTAATATAAAAATACCCACATTAAAATTACCGAATCAGTGGGTAATATCACAAAACGGTCGTGATCCTCGTTTCGCCCAAAGGACTGGGGTATGATAAATCTTCATTTGGGCAGTCGGCACATCCGCGCGCCCCTGGCAATTAGTTAACCCTGACATCACGCCATACCCGGGTTTCGCTGCGGATGTACGCTAGTGATGTAACGAATATTCGGCTTCTTACATTTGCGAATACGAATATTATAATCAATATTCGCAATTGCGAATGTTTGATTTGAATATTTCCGAATTCGATTGTTCGTGCCTGTATGTATTTAGAAATGAAAATGTTGACTTAATCATATTCATGAATGCAAATGTTGACTTTAAAATGTTCGTGAATTGGTATTCTCATGTTGACTTTAACATATTCGCAAATGCACGTCCGAAAAAGTCCGTAACAATTATGCGAATATTTGCGAATACGAATATTCGTTACAGCACTAATGCGAACAATATATCAGTTTTCTCTGAGGGCACCCTGTTGGAGAAGCCGATACGGAACATTCGGACATCGGAAAGTAATTTCGGTTATATTTGCTAATAATAGTGAAAAAATTAAGTACTGAGTAATTTCTAGGATACTCTATCTTGAGTTCAAGGCATCTCCTTTATTCTACCTACTAGACTAGACCTACTAGATTTTTCGTGGAACATATTCTACTAGCACAAAAATAGACACTTCGGCCGTGGCACAAATAGAAATGAAAACTTGAATGTGTATAATTTTTGCAGCGAATATTTACGGCAGTAAATATTTTTTTAACCATTAGAAAATATTTTATTGTGCAGGAAATAGTTTCTAAATTTTGACTTTTGCATTTGTTTCTATGTACCTACATACATAACGTACATATTTATGTATATCGTAGTGAGTTCAATACTTCTATTCCATCTCAAAAAATGCACATATAACATAGTTCCCATAATGCTTCATAGATGGCGTTAGCAGTAGGTGTTGTTGCGGTAAGTGTCGCGAGTTTAATGGCTTTTACAAGCTTTTATTTAGACTGTAGTGTATATTTGTACATTAATATGTTAGTATATTTGTTTGTTACTGGTCAAAGCATGAAAGCTTAATTAAACCCATTTGTTCTTACACTATGGAGCTGAAATTTTGCGTAAATGTTTCGATCTGATGACAATGAATTTTTATAATATGCATGACCTGATACAGAGTTCAGGATTGGTTTTAGACAAGGGAACTCCTCAACGGTTAACAATACAGTTATAAATATTTTAATAAATCTTGATTCCCATTTTGATGAAAGTGTATACAGAGAGAAACTAAAAATTCAGAAAAAGCGTTAACTACTTATTAATTCAAGGAAAGTATTGAAGGGGATGTGACGAAATAAATATAATATATATTTTTCTTTACTTTACTTTTTCTTAAGTATGGTACGAATGTTTACACAGAAATTCATTACCGTCGAATATATCAATAGGTATATTAAACTTTGTTTTTATTTATTTAATAAAATATAAATTGTTTCAAGCGTTATGAAAAAAGGTTTGTTTAAGGTAACTACGGAACTCCAACTTGTCACTAAAGGATATAAGTGACCGACTACCTAGTTTTTTTAATTAGTTTACTAAAAAACTAAAAGCTATTCCTTAACTAGATTTTCCCCGCGCTAATTTACTACATTTACGTCATATGCTGTCATAAAACTGTTTTTTTTTTATAATTTTAAACGGGCATAGTACCTAAGGGGCCACCTGATGGTAAGAAGTCACCGTCGCCCATAGACATTTGAATCATGGGCCGTCACCAATGCACTGCCGACCATAAACAAAGCGATGGAACCGCTTCTTGAAGGTCGCCCTATCGTAGCGCTGCGGGAATACCGCAGATGGTAGGACACAGCACATGGTAGGAAATCTCTTGTAAACCTCACCGTGGACGATTGCTGGGTATCAATATGATGTAGGTGGAATCAAGCGCAAAGGACTCGTCGTGTTCCGGCTGGGGGTTTGAGAGCTAGTTCTCTTCTGTATCTCCTCATCCTTCAGTCATGCTTCTTCCTATTCTCCTTCTGTCTACCGTTGTGACGTGGTATGTTGTTGGTGTATATAGGATCAGTTGCTGTCGTTATTGATCCCAGTTGCATTAGCAATGTAAGTGGTACAGCTCTTGTTTCTTTTTATGCGGATCTTTTACTTCCTTCCTGGCAGGCACCGCATTAGTAATACCCCAGTCTGATGTTATTAATGTCAATGGGCGTCGGTGGTCACTTACCACCAGTTGACCGTTCTGCTCGCCTGCTTATTACATAAAAAAATATATTATTGGGGCGTGTTGTGCTATGGCGGAAACCGGCTGCTGCCGATATAACCTACTAATAGCCATATTTAATGGAATAGCAGTAATATTACAAAAACCTAACTGCTGAGCTAGTAACGTTTATAACTCAACTCTGAGTTTTCTATGTAGGTAATGTATAACATCGTTAACCAATTCGTAATTTATGGAATCCTGGTACTTAAATAACGAGAAAAGGTTTCGTCTTAAAATTCTTTGGCGTTTGAAGTGGTCTGCCATCTTTTTCATTCATCACTGAACCTCTATTAAAAACCGGCAAATTTTTATTGTAAATTCACCATATTTTAGTTTAAAATTTATCATTAGTTTAAGGGTTGAAATTTACACAAGCCGTAATAACATATCATTTTAAAGCTTAATATTTCTTAAATGGTCCTTAAATACAAAGTGTGTAAGTACACACTTTGTCAAGCAACAAGCTACGTAAAATGAAGAGTTCCATATTTCCGTCATTGCAGCCCATAACTGTCCCACTACTGGGCTTGAGTCTCCACTCACAACGTGAGGGATACGGGCCATAGACAACGCTGGCCAAGTGCGGATTGATTTCACA
>DWJZ01008220.1:0-11508 GCA_018249125.1 Asbolis capucinus
GTGTTTATAAACATTGATATGTTCTACTGAAATATAGTATTTTCGCGTACTATTTCTTGAACAGTACGTTGTCCCATAGCAGTAGCATGGAGTCCCGAAATAAATTACAATACTATATAATATAGTACCGGTGGCAAGCCTACATGGTCACCCTATACTCAAGTAAATATATGTATAGGTAGAAATATCGATAGTACTCAAACAACTATCAATAAAGACATTAAAAAAAAACAATCACAGATAAATAAACAAACAAAATCAATAAAAAATCTCGTAGCAGCAGGAAAATAGTTTTCTGACATCCAAAACAGTTCAGCCACTCATCAATGTCAAAGAACATAAAAAACCAGCAGACCACTCGAACAGATGCGTCACAATGCTTCGTTACCCGCGCCCCTTATAATGCACTTTGCTTCGATGCATATGTGACCTTTTGAAACTCGTTATGACATTAATATATTACATAGTTTACTAAACTTGTAGTATATCAATGTAATAATACAGATATAAAAAAATTAAGTCTAAAAAGTGAAGTTAAAACAAGCTTAATTAAAATATTTAAAAACACAAGATTTACTTATAGAGCCCTAATACGAAGAAAGACATAAAATTTCATAACTGTATTATTAACCGTTGAGGTTCACTTGTCTGGAGCCAAACTTGAACGAAGGATCAGGTCATGCTTGTCATACATACATTGTCATCAGATCGCAAGGTATATATAAAATTTCATCTCTGTAGTGTAAGTGGAAGTGGGTCTAATTTAGCTTGCAATTTAAGGCAAACATTTAACATACAAATGCACTAGCTTACTGATATACAACAAACAAACACATCGAACGGTCTTGGGTTCCATGGGGGTTGATACGGCTTTCACCTCTGTTTCTCAAAGTTACGTGTTCGTTTAATTAGTTAATTATCACTGGAGTAAAGTTTACCTTCACATCGTGAGGAACCTATACTCCTAAGAATTCCCTATAAAGTTATCGAAGGTGTGTGATCTACCAATCTACCAATAGGCCAGGGTGGTAGACCATGGCCTGTACCTTTTATATTGTGAGAGGAAACCCGAGCCCAATAGTGGGACAGCTATAGATTGAAATTATGATGATGTTATTATAGTTAAAAAAATACAAGCTTTTAGTTGTTCTATTTTTTGGCTACCTTACGGCCTGTATCTAATAAACGAAACAATGACAGGTGACAGGCGTCAGGTGACAGGCGTCAGGTGACAAGCGCTCGTGAATATTTTGCCACTAGCAGGTATGTCACTCAACCTCCTATTGACCGCTCCCGCCGTCGTTTAATTCGCTATCGATAGTTCGACCATCTTCGGGGACAATGGTATATTATGTGGAAGTTTGGAGAAAAACCCGACTACCCACAAAAACTCCCTGGTTTCTCCCAAATGCCTGAGTGAGGTCTTGGGAAACAGCATAGCCTTAACTACCAAGACTTTATTCATCCACTTTTTTTTTGTTTCCAGGGGAAAAATGCATTACGTATACCCACCTATGGGGAGAGGGTGGCTTATGTGGGACTCCGGAGAAATATACCCCTCTACCCACAAAAAACCCCTGGGTTCTCCCAAACGTGTAAGTGGGGAGGCCTCGGGAAACAGCATAGCCTTAGCTACCGAGACCCCTCCGATGGGCTGCTCACTTACATGTGAGCCCCAATCTGATCTCCTGTGAGATCTGAAGAAACAGCCTGGAGAACTTGGCCACCTCTGCCCGTAGGAAATGAAGGTCGGTGCAATGTTGACAATTGTGTAATATGTAATCCCTATTTTAACCTTTTCAAGCTTTTCTGCCATAAAGTAACGTATGGTTTTCTTCAAGTACTGTTCTTTCTCTGCACCAAGTTTCATCTAAATCGGTTCAGTAATTTAGGCGTGAGAAGGTTATAGACAGTACTATCGCATTTATAATATTTCATTATGTACAGTACTCAAGATTATTTAATATCTAAAGACCACAGTGTAATAAAAACTATACTAGTATGTGCGTAAAAAATGACCAAGCAGGGCACTGACTAAGTAATGGCACAAACAAAAGCTATTAAACAGTGGGCCACTCGTCCCATTACGGAACGAGCGCTTATTAAAAATGTGGCCTGAATATCAAATTGCTATCTCCTATTGTATTCTACCCTATGATCAGCTACCACCCTCCGATTTTTAACATGTTTTCCACAGAGTAGTTGCTACTGACATAAAATAGAGACTACATTTTTTTTAACATCAAATTCATAATTATCATTTTTTTCAGTTAAATATTTAGATACAAGGTCTATTAAAATATGATATTAAATGAATTGAATATTTTTCCTTTAAGTTTACTATCTTATTTGCGAACTTAATTAAAAAATTAAAAAATACCATTATGATTTTGCTGCAGTTTTCGCAAAAAAAAATTAAACTTTTCGTCAATCTTAAAAAAATTATTTCATACCGTTATTATAACCCATATTTCCACCCATTTCCACAGTTTTATCGACTCAATCTTCGCAAACACGATATGCTGGATCGAAATATCGGTATGAATTTTAATAACCGTGAAAATATTAGGTGTCTACAATGACGAAAGTGTAAAATCTTAAGCTCTCTACGGATTTACGCTCTACAGATAAAAAGCACCGCGCTGGTACAAGCTAGTATCTGCCCCTGCGCCACTCGAGCCGAGCCCTAACACCGACTATTGTTTGTTTTTTAGATAAATAAATTCAGTTGTCACATCTCGTATGATAAATGGCCGGACTGACACGCGAGTCATATGGCGAATTTGGCTCCACTTGTCTTTCAAAGTTTGTTATTTCAACTATGAAGGCTTGAAATATGGGCTCTGCTGTTGTGAATTGCCTTTGTAAATTACTCCTATTGTATAAGCAAGTGTAAGTACGGGAGTTATGCATAAGTATGACCTTGTAGTAGCCAGTTAATTAGTTTGATTCCCGGTATGGGCTGGCTTTATTTTACAGGTGTATTGTTCTTGGATTGTCTATGAAATTTGTTGTCCGTGGTTCTAATGTCATCTACGACATAGTTATTTAATATATTAATGTTGTGATATAAAAATAAGAAACGCGTACCCTACAAAAATTCAAGATAGTAAAGTTAAATTGAATCTGGGGGATCAGTGGTGCGACCGCCAAGTCGTATACAATTACTAGAATAGCAGTCTCACTGTTGTGCTGGTCTTTTACAATGTGAAGGAAACATGTCTCACACTCACGCGTGTGAATATTGTGTAACTCAGTCCAGTGGATGTGTGTGGGTTGACCAAATCTTTTAACCACTACATTTCAAATAACAAAATGTCTTATAACATAGCTAACATTGTATACGATTAAGACTGTCCATATTGTATTGATTTCTATCCAAATTTTTTAATAACCGGTCTTGTAATGTAGACTAGAAAAGGGATTTAAGGGTTTTGAGAAGCTAAATAATTAATCATCTATCAGAACCATTAACTTTTTAGGTTTTTTAGCTCCATTACAGAGGGCGCGGCCAATCCGAAAAATACTGAATAAATAATTCAAAGCTTCACGAAGTATGAATGTAGATTAAGGATCGAACAGAAGGTTCTAGCAGTAACAGACCCGAAGCTGAACTTGGACATTCTCCTAGCGTCTACTCTGAAATAAGAATAAATAAAGCAGAAATAAGTAAGAGGACGAAATCTATACACTTTGGTATGGCAATCTAGAACGGTCGTTCACTCAAAATATTTGATGTTCAAGAGAATATTGAAATAAAACTCCAAAAAATATTAGAGTTTGAATTTCATATTGTTGCTTAAGAATAGGGCCAAAGCGACTAAAGTCGCGTTTTGACCATAAATCGACACCTGTGGGGCAAAACATCGTAACTTACTTTATAGGAATTTTTATCCTTTGTTTAATATAATTGTAATTTAAAATTACCAAAAATTAAGTTACGATATGTTTTCTTGCAGGTGACTAAATTATGATACCTATTAACTATACTAGGTGCAAACTCGATAAGAATAGCCGACGTTCCATTTTTACTCGGCGACATCGATGCTATGTCAGCGACATTCTTGACAGTTTCAATACCACTTCAAGCAACCGCATGTGTGGATCAAGCTATATTGACATTCATCATTTCAACCCATTGCTGCCCATTACTGAGCACGGGACTCTTCTCTGAATGAGAAGCTTAAGGCCATAGTCCACTACTCTGGCCAAGTGCGGATTGGCAGATTTCACATACCTTTGAGTTTTGCAAACTCCCCGGCATGCAGGTTTCCTCACGAAGGAAAACTCCTTCACCGTTATAGCGAGTGACATTCAAATGCTTCAAACGCACATAACTCCGAAAACTTAGAAGTACACACCCCGGAATTCGAACTTAGACTCCCCCGAGTAGGAGGCCTAATTCTTAATCACTAAGCTATCACCGCGATATAGGATACAAACATCTAAAACAGAATTAAATGAGATTTTTTTGATTTTATCATCAACTTTTATTGCAGTTTATATTTCAAAAAACTAGCTATGTTCTAAAATTAAACTATTTCAGTGCGTATTTTTATATATCCGTTTCGCAAATAATAGGTCCGATAATGTGGAAGTTATACCATTGGTTCATCGTATCAGCAATAAATTGATTGAATGGAGCAAAATTGTCTCTCTGTTGCTACAAAACGTATAAACAGTCTCATATCATCTTCTCAACTCATAACATTCCCACTGCTGGGTTCGGCTCTTCTAGCAACGACCACGTTGCCCATGTGCAAATTGAAAGACTTCACACATTTTGATGATCAAGTGCGAATTGGAACACTTCAATTTTAAGAATTTTCAACTTAGCAGATTCACGATGCTTCCTTCACAAAAACAAGTTAATAATTATTCTTTAATTCCTACACAATATAAAATTAGAAAAATAAAACAGAAGACTAACATTAATTACGTACTAAGTACTTTGTAGAAATGCAAAATCTTTGTCACAAACATCATCTGTCGTTGATATAATTAAATACCTTTTTCTGATTTGATAGTAAACATACTTTCATGTTATAGGCTGACAAGCGAGTAGACCTAATAGTAAAAGATCTAGGCCGCCCGTGGACATTAGCCACACCAGATTGAGGTCTTACCAACGCCTTGCCTACCAAGAAAGACGCAATAGACTCGAACACGCGGGGAAGAGAAAAAAACAAATGAAGCAATATATTTGATGAAGCAATAGGAATCAATATAGGCAACACCTGTCCCCAGAAGCACTATCAGCATACGGCTTCAGGAGGAGTGATACAAGAAGAATGGGAAGAAGGATGATTGAAGGACGCGGAGAAAAGAGAAGAACTGGCTCTCAACTAGCAATACATTCTCACGTCCTCTGTGGCTTAAATTGCTAAGCTAGTTTATCTATAAGCACTTCAAATACATTTAATTTTGACCGTATCTAATTCTCTGAGTTATTTTCTGTATAATTCAAGTCGTGGTTCCCTAATCTTTGAATGTTTAAATATGTAGAAAGCATTTTTTCTACTGTCACATATTTTAACATGTTAAAATTTGCGAGAAACATATCTAAATAACTTGAAGTAACAATGGACGGGAAAAATAATATAAAAAACTGATAAACGCGGGAAAAAGGTTCGTCGGACGATGACGCCTGTAAATGAGGCGTAGAATGTCAAACGACTGGTGGACTGATGAGTTTAAGGTAACGGGTGCTGTTACCTCGGTGTTGGAACATCGAGATTGGCCTGAAAGAGAGAGAATATGAGAGAGTGAGAGGAAAAGCTAGTACAAAATGAAATCCAATATAATTTATTATACGAAATTGGTTTTGACATTTTCCGAAAATCACACTCTGCCATCGCTTGAACAGAATCCTCCGGTTGTGTTTTACAAACCAGTTTTGTACTTGACTGTTTTATTGAGTCAGAGATTTTTTAGTGTCAAATAAAATTAAGGAAACAGAAATAACAGAAAATAATTTTACATATTACGAAGGCACGTACCGTCCTGATCTGTTTGGTCTCTTTATACACATACCCTTATAATAAAAAGTCCAACAATATACTTCCAAAATCCGTTTGAAGTCAGTCCCTTGTACTAAGGTAATCTAATTCTGTAGGGAGGTAACTGAATGCCTTAATTCATCAAACAAAGACTCGTCAGTCAAACGATAAGTATCTTAAAGGTACGGCTTAGTATTGATTTAACGGACGCGGCGGAAAGAGAACATCTGAGAGCAGCAAACAATAGGTAGTAATCTCTGAGAAAGTTAACACAAACACTGACGGTGATGTACCGACTGGCTGCAGTAATGCTCCTTTAATGTTACTAGGGGCCGTTTGAATTATTTTGATGAACCTGAAGATATAAAGAGCAAGTACCACCCTAATGTTACTTTTAAACAATTGAGACGCGTATAACGCGCTATCGCCCAGCATTTAATAGAACAAGGGAAGTTTCTTCCAAGTTGGAATGTTGGATTTTTCCAAAGTTTAATACTTACTCTGAACGTTTTAAAACAAGAATTTATAACCAAAACTAAGAGTAAATTAAAATACGATCTTAATAGTAGCTTTCTGAACTCCTCTGCTTGGGAAACTTTAACTGTACTAAATTTCATAGTTTGCCGTCTCCGTTATTTTCGTAGAAATGGATACAAAATTTTTCCTTTACGTATTATGTATAGATTTAATGCTTGATATTAGCCATGATTAACTTCACATGAACCTAATTACGTGTATTTGTGAGTTTTTAGTCAATATAGTTAGCGCTATATGATGACGTAGTTTTTGACTGTAATACGCACTAAATACCTATTCATTCATTCTTGATTGAAGACATTTGCATTATAATAATATGGAAACTTTATTTCTATACCATTTGCATTTTTACACGTAAAACACTAAATAAGAATATCCATACTAGTATAGCGCTCTAGAAACAGAAACACGTCACAAAACGCAACACGCGTCGCGCTAGTTTCCTCGTTCTACCCAAGCCGCGAACAATGTATGGTAAAACAATGATAACATATGAAGAAGCACAATTTTATAATAGATTACCTTTACGTATAAAAAATTTAGAATTATTTAATGTATTACGTTTCTGAAACATTTAAAGTCGTTTGTGTAATATTTAAAATGTAAAGAACTCCATTTAACATTAATGTTTTGTACAATGCGACAATGAACTTGGGTATTTTTCTTACGAATTATGTTCTCATGTAAGTGACGAATATGTCTTTTTGAGACAACTACCTACTGACTACCGACTCCGACTAGACTAGACTACCGACTCGGGCAACTATAATATACTTCCAGAACTTGTTCCTAAGTATTAACCAAATATCTATATATTATATTAGGTTCTTATGTTACTGGCACAAAAATTCAGATCCAGTACAAAAACCCTGAGACAGTAAAATTATTTCTTTTTTCGTAAATTTCAATCACACTTATAGTTAGCTGTATATAATTCTGTTTGTTACGGACCAACGACCTCGAGCGGTGCAGACCGTATCTCCGTGTGGAAGGTGGGGGCATCCGCGGAGACCTCGCAGCGGAAACGACCCGCCATCGCCGGCGTCGCCTGCTGCAGCACCACCCGCCGCGCGCCCGACCTCGATATCTGACAACAAAAACCCACTATTGGAATCTTTTAAAACTACTGTTAACAATAACTTATCTCTTGAAGTTTGGTTTTCTTTTGGGGTGTTCTTCAGTGAGAGGGTGGTGAATTTTTAGGTGCTTCCGCTATTATTGACTGACTTCAAAAATTAGGTTATGAATTCGATTTCGATACTCATGCAGTATTTATGGAAGCAGATTATATCAGAATAGGCGCGGTAGTTTCCAACACGTAGACCATAACGAACCATGGCTTTATTTGTCATGAGTCAATGTTTTGTGATATCAAAGGAGAAAGGTTTCGCGACGTTGATGAAATTCTAGTTAGTTAAAAATCGAAATAGCCTAAACGAATTGTCCAAAAATCTGTTTTAGCTCAATTAATAAAAGTACCCAAAAAAAAATCGACTAAATAAATTAAGAAAAAGTCTGAGTAAATGCTAGACGAATAAAAATAAATGGACGTTTTCCAATACCTCGTTGAACATAATATCGAACTGAGCCTTTTCTTCCTGAACCAGTTTGCTTTGGGTCAAAGGTTACTTCGATTCGTTTTAAAAGCTAACATTAACACAATATTCACAGGGTAATTGAATTACATAAGGAAGAAAGAAATGAAAAAAAACGATTCGCGTAGAATTTATGTTATTCGGTCTTTAACCTATTAATGTTCAACTACTGAGGACGACCTTCTTCGTAAATCGCTTGATGAAAATAAGGTCTTCAGTATATCTTATGCTGCTCCAATGCGCGGTTTGTGGATTGAGGAGTTAACGAAAGTGTCTATGTAGTACTTTTATGCTATGAGAAGGCAAATGTGTGTGTCACCTGATGTTGAATGATCACTTTTGTCCATAGACATTAGCAACACCGGTTTGTGGTATTATTAACGAGATGCCAGCCAGGAAGGAAGAAATGAAGGGAATTTGTACGTCTCTGAAGCAACGACGTTTAGTTATGGCACTAATAGACCACTGACACACCAACAACATGCATACATAAGATTCCAGACGGGTGATAGAAGATTGGGCAGGATGGCAGGTCAGGGGAAAGAACCTGCAACACATAGTCCGTAACACGTTTAAAACATTTCACAATCGACTTTACAAAGAAGATGGTTGTTACACAGGTAGGCAGGTCCTTTCCCAAAACAGCTGACTTTTGTCATCTTTTAACATCCTGTTCATGTTGAAGTTGGTATTCCTGACCATCGCGATACGTCGCGAAATATAATTCGCTCTTAACTTGTAGTACTTTCTGTCTGTTTTTACGCTTCAACAATTGAATCGATTTTAATGAAAAGGGTAGTAAAAGTCTGGAGTCTGAGAAAGGACATTACCTTTTATTACGAAAAAAAGTCGTGAAAGGGGATGAAAGTTTGTTAGAAGTTGAAAACTGTTCGATGCGGACGAGGTCGCGGGCAAAAAATACTGCTAAATAATAATTTAAAATATTCAAGATAGAATAGAAAAGATGTAATGTACACCCGTTAACAAGCACAACTTCATCAACAAAACATCTAATAATACAGTGAACTGATAACCTTTAAATATTAGATAGTACTTACATCTACTTCGATGCCAGGCAACGGAAACACTCTTGTATGTGGTAATTCCTTGGGGATGTATCTGTAGAATTCTTCTCTCCCTCGGTACCATTTGACGCTGTACAAGGCCTCCTCGTCCTCCAGCTGCCAGCTGCATTCTAACGTCACTGTCTCTCCCACCAGCACCGCGTTGGGCACGTTGATTTCCAGATTGTGAAGGCCCCGAACTCCTGGATAAATTCAGTAAACTTTTAGTCTATCTTACATGAAATAGTAAAAGTCGTTCGTAAAAGTCTATTCATTCATTATTACGACACATAACTGTCCCACTGCTGGGTCTGGATTTCTTCTCGCAATGTATTATAATAGAACACATTTTAGTTGTTATATTTTAGTCACGCATTTTGCTAACCTAAAATTTTACATTTATTTTTCGCTTCGCTTCAGTAAAGGATGTTTGATGAAAATCGAAATATTAGCACCTTTTTTGGCTTACTGTAAATTTTAAAGTTACTAAGTGGTAGAATAATTATTGTGACTCATAACTGTCCCACCTACATTGTAAGGGGCACCTACAGGTCTACGCGGTGGCCAAGTTCCAAATGATAGACTTCACGCACCTTCGAGAACTTCACAGGGAACTCTAAAGAGTGAGTAAACCAGCACTAAGTTTCCTCACGATGTTTGCCTTCACTACAGCTAAAACTTATAAAAATTCATTATTTTTGAAAATTTAGGGAGCATAGCCCTAATTCAGGCATTGCAGGGGTCCAACTACCATTTTCAAACCATTAGGCTATTATAAAGCCTATTCATTGCAGTCCAATAAGAATATAGACTTATAACGACCCGTATGAGAAACAGACCGTGAATGTTTTCGGGTTATGAGCATTATTTGAGTCAAATGCCACGTCATCCGAGATACAGAGAATCTTACGGTGTATGATTTCGTAAAATATAATGACAAATTGGTTAAAAAATATTAATTTAAGTAAGGTGAACTTAAAGCGTTCATAGCCCTGCGACTTACGTACGCGATCGAAAGAGTTAAATAACAGTGTGTGAATACGGTAGGCTGGGTGACCGCTGGTGGCAAAAGTTTCATGAACTTTGTGCTTCGGGAGGCACGTAAAACCATTGGTCCCTGTTGTTGTTGTAACATATCAATCGTTAAGCCATGCTGCAGCGGGGCGGCAGAAAAACTTCGGACTCTTGGGTTGGTCACTAACTTCTCCACCAATCCGCATTTCAGCAGCGTGGTGGAGTATGCTCTAGGTCTCCTCAGTAGTGGGTTGTCGATGGGGTGAAGCTAAGGTAAAAGCGAACTACTAAATTTGAAGAAACAAGTTAAACTCACCACGCTGGAGGAAAGCCAAGTTTGTGTTATTTGTGAACCGATTTTAATACAACAAACACTTGGACTAAATTCAATGTGTAATGTATTAAAATAAATAGTAATAATAAATATCTTTGGACTATTCCTATTAGTAGGATTTCAATTAATTTAATATGTTGAAAATTTATTGAGACCAAAATAATTTATATATGTAATTTATAGTTAATTGAATATCTTTCGTCAAACTATTCGAAATGGAAGTTCTTTCATATTTAATAAGTTGACTTGTAGCTACGAGATAGATATTGAATATTATACTCTGTAGGTACCTTATTTGCGTACCTCATTGACTCATAATATCAAATGAAATAAATACAATAATAATAATAAATATCTTCGGACATCTCAAACACGGCCATCTGACCCCAAAATAAGTGTTAGTTTGTACTGTGGTGATCAGGCAACTGATAAACATACAGATATATTTTTAAATACATAGAAATTTACACCCAGACACACAGAACAAACATTCTTGCTCATCTCAGAAAAGTTTTGGTGGGAATCGATCCCACGACCTTCGATGTAGTAGTCAGGTTCATTAACCACTAGACCAACCGGCCAGTCAAAATCGTTTCCTACGGTTAAATTTAGGCCTTTTCTGAAATGAGTGTATCCAATAAAAAAGACATACTCGTACGATGTAGGAGTCTTCAAGAGAAGAGTGAATAGGCATTAGTGCGCCCAACTTAGACGTCATCGCCACTGGTATCAGGTGGGATCTGTGTCAAGCATCAACTTATGCTAGGTAAAAAAAGACAGTTTTTTACACATTGCTTCGTGTGTATTTCCAATTACACCCGACATAGTAGTTTTTAACAAATATCCTCAACGGAACCTCTTTCTAGCGGTGCGTCGTTTACCTTAACTCTGTCTTCGCAATCTAGCACAAATTTTATTTGAAGTTTTGTGCCTAGAGCCAGTACTAGTGATTTATTTGCATTCAG
>DWJZ01008221.1:0-11507 GCA_018249125.1 Asbolis capucinus
TTTTTTTCTCCCTGAACATGTAATTTTGCAGTAATTTATAGGGTGCCTAATACTTTTGGCCAAGGCTGTATATATTATCGTTATGGAAGTATGCTTCTTGGATCACTGCCGCTCTCGACTCTACTACATTACGTACTTCGTTGTTCTGAAGGAATTTGCCCGTTTGCATTTTAACGCATTTAAGAATATTCTAATTTTGTGGTGCTTTATATACAACAAATCTCATAAACATACATATCTCGTAAGTTCTAATATATTATCAGTCGAATGCTTTACCAATGAGGTTGTGTTATTTAAATCTTAAAATAAAATTAATTTATATAATGTCAGTTGTCAATCTGTAGCGTGTCTGACGTAAAGTGCGGTGATGTGATCGCCTTGGCATTATTTAGCGCTATCAGTGCTGATGTCATCTGTGTGTACTTTTTGCACGTCGCGGGCGACAGGTTACACTCGCTTTTATTGTCATTCGGATGGGATCGTATACATAATTGAAATTTGGTTTATACTCTTAAATTGCTACATTGTTGTGGACTTCGTATATCTCAAGACATTACAACATGATTGAATTAATATTTTATTTTTAAAATTTCGATTATTTTTAATATTTTACAGCTTAAATTTTGATTCTACACCACATTCTGGTCTTTTACATAATACTCTTGTACTCTACACACTCGCATCTTTGATTTCCGCAAAATGTTATGAATCCGTATAGTATTCGAGTAGATTATTTATTGAGATAATGGTGTTACTAGCGGTATCTGCCGGCGATGATGTCACCTCTGTTTATAATTCTCCGTCCGTGCACACACAAGATACGCATGCTAATGTGTTGTCCTGTCGGTGCAAGCATATTTCGTTTTCACATGTCCGATACGATTTATTCCACTTTTAAAAAGTTGAGTAATGTAGGAATATTTTTGGTATTGTAAGCTCTTACTAGATATCAATACAAAATACTAAGCAGCATTATTATTGTGTGCGCACACACATACATACATACATTGTTCAGTAACAACAACACCGTACTGACACCATCTGTCCGTATTAGATGTTCAGTGGGAGCAGTGGTCTCGTGAAACCGCCGTTCCTCTGGAAATCGATTGTGTTGAGCGTGAGCACGAAGAACCGGATAGGAATAACATTATGCGGAACTTTGATCGACTCGCTAATCGCTTGCATCGGATTGCTTTTTGCTTCATTTATTGAACCCGTGATCGATTATGCCAGGTAAGTTTGTACATATATCACACTTGCATGTAGCTAATAAAGTGTAAGGTAACAAACAATGACATTGTTACCCAACATTCCGCACCTGAGCATCGCATTTAGATCGTGGACGAACAGTTGCTTGCGCGACGTGTCCGTTCCCACCGTCCCACCGTCCCACCGTCGGAATGTCCATTGTAACAACTTTTCCACTTTCGACCCCAAATCAAATCGATTGATTGTCTTTAGCTAGAGCGTTCTTAAAATAATTAGATTTCTGTGAAATATTTTTATACTGTTTTTAAGATCCGCGTATCGTTTGTTTCATATTTTTTCAAATAAAAATAAGCAGTTTGAATTGTTGTAGAAGAAATATTCTTAGATGAATTATTCGAACCAAATTGTATTTATTTTTCCCTAATTGAAAATTGTTAGTGATTTTTTTACATTGTAAGATAATAAAATGATGACGAGGATATTAGAGCAAGTTTTTCTACTTACAACTCCACGATTTGAATAATTACAATTACCAGTGATGTGCATGTGATATTTGTATTTACACAATTACGAATACACACAACGTAGGTGTCCAGCCTCGGCCGCTGGTCCAGCAAGTTGTGTGTGTCGGAGTGGGAAATGTGCTCGTCGTTCATTAACTGCCTGTACAGGTCGTGCCTGAGCTGCCATTGTTCTAAACGGACAGGTTTAATGCGGAGAAATTACATTTGACGAACTCCTGACAGTAACAATTTGTTCCGTTCGCTTTCTAATACTGACTCATTATCTTGGGGCGTATAGATGTTGTTATTATCATTAATTACATCTAATATTTTATTTGCGACCTGAATCTAATTTCGTTGTGTTTTTTAGTTCTAAGCATAGTTAATTGTATTTGAATGTTATTGTGTATCTTTATTTAATTGGACACGAGTTGATTCAAATTTGAACGTTGTTCTTTTATTATGTATTTAAAGTAATATCGTCGCAACCACTAAACATTTTAAATGCAAACGGAGTCTTACCGCGACCATGGCCCATGCAACTGGTTCTAAATATCACTATAATAATAAATACATCGTGATTACCCTAATGTATTTAAAACGTTCTTCTTTTCTTCCTTCCGTCTTATTATCTCTTGCATATTATGCTTTTTATGTAAAGAGCGTCTGATAGCTAGATGTTTCTGTCGTTTTGATCGGCTATTTTCGTTGTTGCAAGTGTCGACCGGTGCAGCAGTTTGTCTCACATCGATCCTGTACACGGTGTCCGGAGGGAGCGTTTATCTTTACGTGCCTTTAATATGACATATCGAAACCCGCCGGTTATTACAATATTTATCCCTTTCTTATTTAAATTGAAATGTTAACATCTTAAGTTGCAGAAATGTTGCAAAGCACGCAATATTTTTTTAAATTATCAAAGTGGTCGTAGGTGGCGATGCTATTTTACCACAGAGTTTTGATAGTGTAAAGGATTCATGGAAACTGACAATAACATTAGAATTACAACAGCAATGATTGTGAACTGGGACACATTCAAGTGAGGTGATCTAGTTCGGGCTAGCAGGTGCATTAACGAGGCAGGCACAAACACTATTCGAGGATTGTAATGTTGTACATGATGGTCTCATCTGACGCCGACGCATCACGCCTACCTGTCTCCTGTTGCTAGCGGTGTCTGTCTTTAAACGACTCCAACCAAACGACAATGACTCAAACGGTTGCATGATAATACGTCAGCGCTCTGTAAAAGGTCTATAGACTGAAAAGCAATAAGTGACGTCAGCCGTATAGACGGTTATAAAGCGATTTAAATGTATAACTAGATAATTTAAGTTTTCTTGAAAAGGTTGAGTATCATCGCACACTCAAACATATTGAGCTCAAAGCTGACATTGTGCACGTTTAATGGTGACATCATTAACCTGGCTGTGTGTGTGCTCGGCGGCAGGGTCGTGTGCATGTGTGAGTGTCGTCAAATGGAGCGACTAATGGCCGAATTACACGCGGCCGGACGCACTCACCCGCGACCACCGTCGGCAGCCAGCGCTGTCCTGTTCAAATTGGATTTGTTTGATATGATATACTTACCTGATAATTATATTATCTAGCATGGTGTTAATAATGGTTATATAAGAAGTACTAATTGTAATAAATATTAAATGTAATATCAATAAACAAGTACTTTTTCCGAGGTGACCAAGTGTTGAAAATGAATCTGTTCAATGAGTCTCTTCTTGTTTGTGTCTTCCTTTTTATTACGTGATCATCACGTTTTCGCGTCGAAGTACCAGGATTTATGTCCTATTGTTGTCAAATCTTTCCCCGAATCGTAATATTAGTTACCAGCCAGTGTGCGGCTGCGACCGGCTCCTATCGCTCTCGATGAAGCCTCGCCAATGAACTTGAACATCCATTGACGTCGTATGACGTGGACAAAGTGCGGGGCGTACTTAAGCGTATCAATGAGCTTTTTGCGCGTCCCGACAATGCGCATCCGTAATGAGATAATGGGTAATGAATGAGGCGCGTGGCGAGGCCGCGCCGGCGCGCGCTCGTGTTGGCAAACAACGCTGACATCAGCTCGTAGCCGTGGCCGGCGAACACCGTTCACGTCTATTTTAGGTTCGGAACTTGGTGACTGCCTGTCACTGCTAGTGCCGCGATAGTTTTCATAGTTGTATCGCATTAATGATCTTCGCAAGCTAGTTAGCAGCTCATGCATCAGTATTAGGCATAGACTGTCTGCTCTTCATTCGGTGATAGTAAACTATCTACAATTGGCATTGTGGATATAGCAGTGACCTTAGTGGTTTAGGTACGATCCATTTATTTGACAGGCCGGTTGGTCTAGTGGTTAGTGAACCTGACTACTACACCGGAGGTTCGAGTCCCACCCAGGTCAAACTTTTCTGTGATGAGCAGTGTGTAATACAAATATCTATTTAAGATGTATTTAAAAGTATATATGTATGTTTATCAGTTGTCTGATCACCGTAGCACAAGCTTACGCTTACATAGTTTGAGGTCAGATGGCCGTGTGTGAGTTGTCCAAAGATATTTATTATTATTTTATTATTTGTATCCGGTTGATTGTCTAACAAGATAAGTATGCCAATGTCACTCTAAAAGGTACCTGAATAACTGATTATTTAGCGCACTACAATAGAATAGGGCGTCCTCGTCATATTTACCAACGCTCAGTTGCACTTGCTCCGAGATGGTTCATAGTACTGCCCCGATGCATCTGTGAACGACACGTAGTTCCGCCCGCAACGGTAGTGCATCCATTCTGAACGTGATGTACAATCTATTTTCTGTCCCTTGTTCCCACGGTGAGATTTGACAATTTCCTTTATAATTCCTACGAGTACTATTCCAATCGTATCTTTCCATGTTTCAATTGTTACGCATGACTTGTGACCTTGTTAACAAAGTAATAGCAGTAACGTATCCTACATTACAGTTCAAATTCTACTTACCGTCCGTTTTTTTTAGATGTATGAAATTCAAATTGAATTCTCTGATTGAATATAACTGTTGTGGTGTATGTGGTGTACCTATCACCGTGTTAGATCCGGTCTTGAACCTATTGTACGTTTACTTTTGTTGTTTAATTGGCATTTATTTTAACGACTTTATCAAGGAGGAAAACGTAATATATTACTTTAACGACTCGTGCAATCGTAAAATTTCCTGTTACTGTCAAGTGTCAAGGATAGGTGATGTCACCACTCCTATAAACGTGTACAGTTCCATCTGTGATAGTCGATGCCTTCGTTGAACCTACGCCGTTCTGCGATCAGCTCTATGTTATTATCACGGTAGTGTGATTGTACGAGTGTAACAGTCGTTATCATAATGTATTTGGACATTATGTACCCGTGGTTCAGTTCTCTCGCGCTCCGGCCCCCCCCAACTGTATCTGTCGCACGTTGTCCACCACGTGCGGAATGATCGCGTGTTAGCTACATGGATCTGCTCGCATTTTATTATTGGATACATGCGTGTGTTCTATCACTTTTAAAAATAAAGCATTTAACTTGGTAAAGAGATATTTAGTTTCAGCAAATTGTATGTACTTAGGTGTTAGTTTTGAAATTACATTCTAATAATACGTCCGTTGTGTTGTTTACAGGTAAGCATCCGGTCGGAGAGAACGGCGGCTGGAACATTGGCAGGTGGTAGAATATTGACTGAGGGAGCAGGGAATTCTGATGTCACTTGACGGTATTTTGTACACCTGCAACTCCTCTCAATTTTTTTAATTTATGCGTTTCGATTATATTCGTTTATAAGCGGTAATATCCACCATTTTGAAACAAAAATTCAGTATACGAACTACCCAGTGATTCGGTAACCTCGCACACTTACACGTATAAACTATTCATAATATAGTTGCGATGTCAGAGCTGCTTCATGGCAGTCAGATTCTGACCTGCTACTGAATACTGATTATATAGGGAACACGTGTGGCATTTGTTTGTATGTATGTTTTTATGTTATAAGTAGGCAAACTAACAGGCAGCTGGTGGGAAGTGGTCAGCGCCGCCCAATGACATTACAAATTGACAAAAAAGTAATAGATCCGAACGAAAAGGGCAGAGAACAAACAAGGGAAGGGTTACATGGCGCACATCACCGAGGCGGTCGGGATGACCGCGCCGAGACTCCAGCTGCCGTTCAGTAGTTACTGAACGTGAATTTGAAATGCCTTTTAAAGTTAAATCCTCCCGCTTATATTAATGTAATATAGTCGCAGCAAGCGACCGTGCCACACACGGACGCCGCGCTCGCCTCACGCCGGGCATTGTCTACTCGCTGACCTTCAATATGTTAGTTTCCATGTTATTGGTCTAATGTGTTTGGTACATATTATAGGTGGTTGTATTATATTCGGTTGCTTAATTTATATAAAAAAAATTGTGATGACCACTTTGTGTGAGACCCTGTGAGAAACGCAAATGATTTTTTCGTCTCAACTAGTTATTTTCGGACAAAACCATTGTATTCCGTTGAATTGTAATCCATTAACGATCGTAGTGCAAAGCGTTCGAAGCGACAAGTTATTGAGCTTAATTAAGGTTTAGATAGGAAATTTGAAATTGATGATTAACTACATAGCTTTCTCGAATAACCACCTACAATAGTTTTTGCATGTCTGCGAGATTGAATAGCATCCTAACAAACTCGCCGTAACCAATTATTAGAAGCATGCGAGTGTCAAAATGATGTATCGAGGCTCGGTAGTACCCTGTTGGCTGTTACAATATTAGGAGAGATGATATGTTTTGTTTTGAGGAAAGTTTGCGATCACCTTCATTACTGTTTTTTCGATGTTTTGATTTCACCGTAATGACTGCGCGCCCCACCACCGCCGGCTCTACCTGCCGACACGGAGACGATCTGTTTTGATTGCTCGCAATGAGCCAGCTACTTTCCGCTTCCATCGCTGAGATTGCAGTGCGGCTTGCTGTGTTTTATTTGGATTAATTTTTGAAATGAATGTGTACGGAGCAGTCTCACGTACCTTTGTTGTCGTCGCTCTAAATAACATTATGTTGCGCTGAGCAAACGGTTGTCCAATGAGGAATATTAAAAATTCCACAGAAGTTTTCAAAATATGTTAGGACTCTGTCTATTGACGGGCAGTTTTGCAAATGAAAGTTATTATTACTATAGCGTTTGATCAGGTATCAAAGTTTGTAAGAAAATAGTGATCGAAGTATAGCGATACACACATTGTGAGAGGCGACCGCCCAGCAGCGGCAGAGACGTGGCTTGCAAGACGAGACGCACCACACTCGCTTGGAAAGTATTAAAATCAATTTCTACTAGTCTGCAACGTAGATAGGCGAATGAACAATCAAACGAGGTTTATTCGAATAGTTAAAAACACAAGCTTTAATTATACAGCCCTAATACGAAAAAATACAGAAAATTTCATAACTATATTGTTAATAATTGAGGAAGTGTCACCATTGTCCAGGTTTCCCTTGCCTGGAGCCAATCCTGAACGTGGTATCAGGACACAATCATCATAAAATGCATCGTAATCAGGACGGAAGGTTAATGCAAAATGTTTGCTTCATAGTATCTTGTAGTGAAGGAAGAAAGAAAGGAAGGAAGTGAGTCTACTGAAGCTTGCAAGATTTGATCCGAACAAACCAACAAAGTATTATACTTATATATCAAGAAATGCAATATACAAGTTAAATAAAGCTTGTAAAAACAAGGTGGACGGACGTAAAGAACATATTTTTGTGATTCATTAAATAATTGTTTTTTATTTGAATAGCTGTGGGGTGCGATGTGGTGGGGAAAATGTCGTGAGAGTTCATAAACAGATTTTAATAGTCGATCCAATTAGTCTAGGTTCTTAGTTAAACTGTGCATTCATATTCTTTCGGTGATGTCAATTACTTTCTATTTTTTGCAGACATTACTGGTAATATG
Organism: Asbolis capucinus; assembly: GCA_018249125.1. Taxonomy (NCBI): domain Eukaryota; kingdom Metazoa; phylum Arthropoda; class Insecta; order Lepidoptera; family Hesperiidae; genus Asbolis; species Asbolis capucinus. The sequence goes on from DWJZ01008221.1 coordinate 7,668, forward strand.
AGCACTGTAATAGACGGCCTCGTGATGGAGCCCTAGAAAAACGCAATAGAAAGTTCCGTAATGTAATGACGCGGTGCCGGCGCGGAATTACCCTGTCCAGAGCACACTGGCCAATCGCGAGTGGAGTTACGAGCGCTAACACTTTTTGTAAGACGACGTATGGTGATAGATTCTAGTAAGAAGTCACTGGATTCCTCGGGCCGTAATGAATTAAACTTGTTGGCTGTAGTTTCATTTAGGTCCGTCGTAGGCATCTCAGCGGCGTGCCTGTGAGCTTCCCCTCTCTGTATAAATGTGAAGTCACTATCAAAAGCACCAGTCACCGGAGAAACTTGCCTGTAATGAATCCGGGTGACGCGATATTTCCATCAGATTTTCCTTCACTCTTCATCAATTAATCATTTATATCGTTGAATGTTGACGTTCTCTGGAATTTACTGTTTTTGTAATATATTCATTCGGTCTAGTTTACAGTACTCCTGAAACACGTGTGAAACTGATGCCGTATAGTATGTATTTTAAGCTCACTGAGCAATAAAAGAAATGCGTAATGATATGAAAATTCTGTTTGGATGAATTCTAAATAGCCATGAAATAGATGTGTATCAAGTAATTAGTGGAGGTGGTCGGATCGATGGTGACGCCCTCGTTGTGTCCCGCGCCGAGCCGCGCCGCCCGTCGCCCGTCAGCCTGCGACCTGTATTCCGACTGCAATTGCTCTAATAATTCATTGACTGCCGTCGCCTCTGCGCCTCCTCAATTACATTTGCTCAAATGACAGTAGCAACTGAAGGAATTTGACCCGCAATTGACAGTCCTTAATAGAATTAAGGATTCCTTGCTCGTCGTGTTGCTCGTTGTTGTTACGACACCTTATACTGACTGACACTCATGAAATTGTATAACACGATTTTGCAAACACGACTGTTTGTTACAGCCTGGCAGTTGAGATACCACAGACAATATTTCCATATCAATCACCACTTTGATTCGTCAGACCCTTGGCCTCATTCGAATATTTTTCGGATATTTAAGAATTAAAAAATGAATTTTCAAATTGCAAATTTCCATTGAAAATTGTAAACTGGATTACAAAATGAAATAGTTTTCTTAATTGTTCGCCATAATATATCTTAATTTTATTACTACAGCCATAGATTTAGCATACAACTATAGAGATGGAAGAGTTTAAATCAGCATAACGAAAATTAATTACATCTTTATAGCTTTCCAACATAGAAGATAATTGTCTTCTATGTCGTATAGTATCTTGAGCATTGTGTACACTCGGAGGAACCGTTAGTCGTTATTAATGTGTTCGGTGACAGTTCCAAAGGCTCGTCGGTATTCGAACGGAGTTGAGTCGCCCACGAACGTCATTGTTGTGGACAATGTGACATCACCAACAAAGAGGTTGTCTAAACGCCACTCTTCGCTTTTGTCCGAGTCTCGAGTGTCGATGGAGCTGCGTTCCTAAACCTATCGGGTACCTCGTTTCAAACTATACAACTACAGATAGTATGCGACGATAACACGAAGAAATTGTTTTATAAGACATGTAGACGTAGCACGTTAGTGGCTCCGCAGGACTGTCTATTGCAAAGGATGACTTTGGTTTGTTTGTTGAAATATTTTGACGTTTAGTTAGAGCTTGGTAACATCGATAGAATATTTGCTTATACTAAATTTAGTCCTAAAGCTTGTTGTTAAATTGGGCTGCTCCGCGTTTACTAATTTCTAGGGAGAAAGATGAAAAGATTTATCACAATCGGCGCACTGTCGCTGTAAAAATCGCTATGATTGGGCTCCGTTTTATTTCAAGCATTTGTCTGCGGTATATTTGTATGTCGACATCGTAAACAGTATTTTGTTCTTTTGGACTGGACGGTCTCTTTGTGTATTTTACATAAATCTTCATTGACTTTTCTATAAGGACTTTCACATCAATATGTACGGCTGAAAAATGTGATAGATGAGATCGAGTTTAAAGTAATTGTGTATAACTCTAAAGTTCAGCCGAACCATTAAAATGTTAATGGACCTTACTCTGAAGAATAATAATAATTTAAAGGTGTGTAGAAAGTGCAGTTCACACGTCCGGCGAGCCAGTGGCACATGTCTCTCACCCCTCGATCTGCTAGGCTGGCGGCGACTGGTGTGAGTGGCGTGCGGCGCGGCGGCGGGTGAAAGTTCTAACATCGGTGGACTAATTTCCATAATGATAATTGTGTTGGATGTGCACTATATTGATGGACAGCTCACGTTCGACGTGAAATTGCAGACTTTGAATAACATTGAGGGCGGTTAAATAAGCTAGTTTCGAACTGTTTCATTCATAAGACTTTTTTATTTACAAAGAACAGGTTAATGCTTGACAACATTCCCATCTGACTTTGAACGCACTAACTTAATAAAAGCGAGTTAATTATTTTTATGAGATTCCAAGACAGGTCGGTTGGTCTAGTGGTCAGCGAACCTGACTGCTACACCGAAGGTTGTAGTACAAGCTAGTTAGTTTGGGGTCAGATGACCGTGTGTGAGTTTATTTATTTATTTACAAATGCTTGTAGTACTTACAGCACTGTCAAAGCGTACTACAGCCGTTGAATTTATATATGCGTAACTTATAAATACTTATAACATTTAATTATTTAATTAAAATACCAATCTAAAATCTGTTTATACATATGTATATTGATCAGTCAAATTAATGATGTATGGAATATGTCGGTGTCTGGGACCTGAGCAAGCAGGGTGGTTGATAAAGTTACGGCACGGGAAGTCGGTGTGCACCACGCGGCATGAGTCCGCGCCGGGAGGACCGGCAATATGCGCTGCAAGTTTGATCGTCGCAGCCGGTTAGGTACTAAGGTTGGACATCGCGACAGAGTTGTTGGGTTGTCAATTTTATTATTAAGAAGCTGATAGTGGTGGATCAGTAGGGCACATCTACGCCTTGTGTCCAATCTGTTAATTCCTACCATACCTGTGACGAATAGAGGTATGGTATACATGTATGGGTAATATCCATTCATTCTCTTATACAATATATGCCGGCAAAACTTCTTTTGGACCTTTTCCAACATAAATTTATATTTTAATTCATGGGGATCCCAAATTATTGCGTTGTATTCCAGTTTACTTCTGACAAACGCAGAATACAGATTAACAATTTTGTTCCTTTTCTGGAATCGTGACGTCTGCCTCATTATAAATACTAGGGATTTATAAGCACAATTGCAGAGTTCGGATATGTGTGTGTTAAACGTCATTTCACTATCCAGAGTTAAATCTAGGTCGCAAATACGATGTACACGCTCAAGAGGAAGGTTTTTAATGGAATAAGGATATAAAATAGACGAGAGTGAACGAGAGAATGTAATGATTTTGCACCTATTAACATTGAAATCTAAAAGGTTACGTTCACTCCACTGAACAACACTGTCTTCATCCCTCTGTAGTGCTTCACGATCGGCTGAATTGCAAATACTCATGAACAGTTTGACATCATCGACAAACATAAGACATCTCGCTGACCTGATAGCATCCGGCAAGTCATTTATCGTTATTAGAAACAACATTGGTCCACAGGGTACTTTTTTTTTTTTAACGTGTGGAAAGACCTTCGTCTCTTCCATTCAGCCACGGGAGGCTGGACAGGTATGTGGGATTCGAACCCACTAAAACCACACGGTGTCGACGCCTGCCGCTTTGGAGCCGGGACTGTGTGCTATTCTCGCTCCACTGTTCCGGCGCGGCGGCTGCTACCACGGCGGCCTCGGCACGGCTCGCTCTCTAGCCCCTCTCCTACAGAGAGGGTTGGAGCGGCCAGCAGGATGG